>VMDR010009468.1:0-33331 GCA_007922815.1 Macrotus californicus
GAATAAAGAAAGTTTTTGTTAGTATGCTTCTGTAGTGGCAGAAAAGGATGGTAAGCAAATAATTATGATACTTTAATGAAACACCTCCTTTCACTTTATCTTCTTAGGCTACATATACCTTTGAACAAAACAAAATCACCTTTCAGTGATTTTTTTTGCCTACAACTAAAAGAAATATTTAAAGATATCAATATGCAAATTGTATGTCATTGCTTTTCTCTAAAATTCAAGTTCGCTGTTCATGTTACCCTATCACATAGCTACTGATCTAAAAAGGATTTTTCAAGTAGCCAAATCATTTTTTTTTACAAAAGGTACATTAAGCAGTACCCCCATTAAACAATTCACTAGTTATTTGCATACTTAAGGTCACTGTATCAGACCATATTCATTCAATAAAATAGCAATTAAGTAAAAATCTGCATGCATTAAGTTCACTCAAGCATGAGAGTGCGTGTTATACTGGTTTATTTCTGAGGCTGTTTGAGACAATTTAATACCTGAAGGTACCAGAAAGACCACATTACACCCCAGAGTCTCTGCTATACTGTTGTACTGCAGAGCCGTGTGGTCAGGCCCACGTTTGTACATGTGGCTGCATGCAGTGCAAGAATACAAGGGTGTGTGCATGCATCACAGAATTTTAAATCCCTAGCCAAGTTGAAGGAAACCTACAGACAGAAAATAAAAATAGCCTGTGCTTTAACCCTTCAGGGTTCTCTGTGAAGTCTCCAACTGCCAGCCTAAGAGCATCACCCCTTTCTCCCACAGAAACGATGCAAATATTACGAATAAATCTCAGTTCCCACTCATAAGGGAACAATGTGTTGCATGGGGTGTTGTTATGGTTAAAGAAGATTCCCAGATGTCATGGGCATGTGTGGTGCTATTAGTACAAGGAAACATGATAAGAAGTGATTCATTGCTGTTTCTTCAAGGGACATTGTGCAACGATGCAGAAGATGCCGAGATACTTCATCTTTTCACTTTTGCTATTAGGGAAGGTCCAGATGCCAGAGCTTCTTTAACGTCTGAACATGGTATTGGCATACAGCCTAAGATTTCAGTAAAGAACTTATTTAATATGTCAAATATTCTCAAAATATAAACTTATTTCTTAAATTATACAATTAATTAAAAGAGAATAAATGGCTCGAATATGAATGAGCCATCTCAAGAATTGGTAAGTGGAAAAGTTCCAGCTTCTACAGTCTTTTCACTGCCATGGACTTTGGCCCAGATCAATTATTTTATGTTTGTTCTTTTTGCAATATACTGATGAAATAGGCATGTCAACCTTATCCTCAGGAGGATGCTTTATAGGATGAATAATTAAAAGGGTTAGCAAGTGCTTTTTAATTAGAACGGTCACACAATTGCCAACAAATAACAACCCCTTTATTCAAAATCAAATGCCCAGAGGTTAACTGATTTGCCAGGGTCTCAAGCATGACCATTATGCATCTATATTCAGATTTTTAACTGCATTTACCTTTTAAATATTCATGAGGCACCAAAGTTCCCAAATGCAGTCAATTATATAAAACCACTTGCTTTTCATTGGATCAGATGGAGTTTTGTTCTTCAGCCTTTTTGTGTGGGCGGGGAAGCAATATAACAAACCCTCATGGCCTTGATAAAGCAGGAATACCAGGGCCATGGGATATTTCAGCAGCATTCAGGTTTTTAAAACAATCTCAAAATGTCCATATTCTTCTGCAGCTTTTAAATTGGGAGGTGATTTTCACAGTTACCTCGTGCTTAGGGATAGACTCACCATCTCCAAGTGTCAGGATGGAGGCCTAATTAGAGTCCTATTATTAATAGCAATTATATTCTGGTATAATACTTGCTTCTTTACTAACCGCTTTCTATTGATTTTATCAAATAAAGCCATTTTATAAAATTATTGGGCACTGAAGAAAGCAGCTCATTATAAGATAATTGCGAAATTTTTGAATTTTAAGATACATTTAAGAAAATGAAAGGTTAAGAAAAAAAGGTAAAAATAAACTAAAATAGATATCCACGTAATGCAGAGATAAGGAGGCTAGATCCGCCCGCAATGTTCTATCAATGGGAAGTCTAAGAGCTGGCAGCAAACAAAAAGAGGAACGCACACAAAACACCGTGCCAGTCTGCATCCTGGTTATTCAACCTCTTGCCTTTCAGAGGTTTTTATTGTTCTGGGGCTAATTCTATCCATGTGGCCCTGGCAGACACATTGCCGCAGATTTGACCAACAATACCACAATGTTCATATTGCATTATATTTTATGTTTCAAGAGATACTTTTCATTTGTTTAAACAAACACTCTAAATGAATGTAGGTATTTATTTATTTAGGCACTATAGTTATAACTAAGATAGCTGATTAATATGTTTATTTACCTATATATTTTAATAGAACAACTTCTCTTCGGTCTTTATGGAGATGATTACAAGGCCAATATCTTGCAGACACATATGCTCCTATCTAGTTTATGGGCTTACTACACTGTACAGACCATTCTAGAACTTTTCTAAAGCCAAATAGTACAGGGCACAGTGCCCGGCACATGGTAGGACCTCTGGAAATGGAAGTACACTTGACTCCAGCCCATAACCTCTACCATCCTCGGATCCTTGGTGCAAGCTTCTCCTCTTAGTCTACATTTTCAACTGTTTTTCTAACCTATAAAAAAATAAAAGAAAGGAGTAAAACACCCTCCCTATTCTGCAGCAACCTTCTTGACTGCGTCTTCTTTCTCTTCCTCCCTTTCTGGTAATCACCCAGCATAGAGGACTTAAAGCAAATGAAATGGAGAAATAAAATATCTGGTATTAAAGGCATTAAGATTGCCAAGGACATGAATGAGTGGAGGTGAAAATTAAGAGAGAGAGAGACTGAGTTCTGGAGTGTTCCAACAGTTTAAAAAAATCCAAGTTACAAGGAGAAATCAGCATAGGAGACTGGGAAGGAACAACAAATTAAGTAGGGAGAAACCCCAAAGAACGTGGTGCCCAGAAATACCAGAAAGAAAGTGAATCATGGAGGGGGAAATGCTCAGCTCTGTTGAACTGTGAAGGTGGGTCAAGTGCAACGGTGAGTGTGGGAGTGAAAGCCAGATGGGAGTGACCTGAGAACAGAAGGGAACAAAACAGAGCCGGTCAAGACATTGCTTGAGGAATTTTGCAACAAAGGAGAGCAAGAGAGTGGAGCCATCCCTGCTGGGGGATCAAGCCGGTTTTTCAAAGTCCAGAGAAATAAAAGCATATCCGTATGCCAAAGAGAAAATCTAGAGTGACAATGAGATGAAAGAGAGGAGAGAGCTTCTAAAGTTGTGTCTCAGAGTAGATAATTTGCATGAATAGGACAGGCTTTAACGCATGAGCAGTGGGAAGGGTGGTAGATGGAGACAGGGGTGTGAAGTCCAGCTCCCTCATCTTGCGGCTCCACTGCCCTTGGCTGGCAGAGAGAGAAGTGGAGGATGCGGGGCTCCAGGGAGTGAATTTGTGGGCCACCCTGAAAGCTGTGCATGTCTCCTGCTGCCAAGAGTCACCTGTCTGCGCCTCACTGCAAGGGAGGCTGGAAATCCAGCTGTGTTACCAGGAAGGAAGGGACACGGGCTTGGTGAACAACTAATCGTCCTCTCCAGTGCCTTTAGTTTCTTGATTTCCAGAAAAAAAAATCAATTCTTGGATTTCTTATTAAGTAACAAAATGTAGTGACTGAAAGAGCAAAAAAGAACATTTATAACACTATCAACCTTAAAATGTATCCTAATTTAATCTTGCTAACATATGGATAAACCTCTTGGTTACAATTTGCTTCTACTTACACTTAATGAACTATTTTATCAATAACATGATTTGAGAAATGGCTTTAGTCTTTTGTGTTTCATTTGACATGAGGTCAATAAGACAAAAGAGTATGTTAATATTTCAGTGATCATAGATTATTAAAAAGATCTTATATGTTTTTTTTCTTTTTCTTGTGACATGACTGGGTTTTTATCAGTGAATTGAGGCTGGATTCAAGTTCAAGTACACATTTACTAGGCAACGACAGGTTAGGGTTAGGGACTAAGATGGAGTTAGGAGACTGAAGTAGGAGTTGAATTTGGAGCTTGGGTAGGTGTCAGGATAAGAGTTAGGGTTAGGATTGGATTTCAGTAACTTTTGAAAACCTTGATCTTCTTCGATACCTATAGAGTTCATGTACACTGCTGTATTGGTCTTTTTCTGTCCACACATTTGTTCCAGTCCTAGTAATCAGGGAGACGGATCATGTTCTTTGTGGCCAATAGCCCACTTTAGGTATGTTCTTTAAAACAAAATCTGACTCTCTCCTGCTTTCCTTTAAGGTTTGACTTGCTCTTTGATGAGGAAATTGAAATACATTTCCTACTCTCTGCTGAAATATACCTGCAAATCTAATGCAATTTTCTATAAATTGTCCCAAACTTTTACCTTTACCCTCAATTTCAATTACTTTTAATATTGTTTCATTCATAGGATTTGAATCCACACATTATGTCAGGCTTCAGCCCGTTTTTCTGAAGGTTTGGGAATCCTCTGATACGTAAATGGAAAGCCCGTGGAGCTTCTAAGAGTTCATTCTTAGAGAGGCATATTCATGATATAATTTTCTTTCCAAACGTGTGAAGGTTGCGAGAAAGGCGTGCGTGCAATGTTACATGAAATAAATAATGCGCAGCAAAATCTGTCCAAAAGAGAGGACTACCAGGCCATACATATAAATTATCATAATATTGATAAACACGTCAAACACTGAAGTTTATGCTATTTGTAAATGACTACCTTCAGTAGATGATATTATTAAATAAGGGGTCATTAACCATTTTAAAAGCCAGAGCTGGTAGGGAAACTAGATAATATTTATATGCAGTCACAGAAGCATTGATACCTGGTTAGCCTTGTAACTAGGCATAAACCTCTTTCTCATGGAGAGACGTTCTCTTTGATATCTGGACACAATAAATGAATGCAGAAAATCGGTAAATCACATTTGCCTGGAAACCCTCCCCAGGACCCACTACATACCCCTCTGTCAAAAGAAACCTTACCAGCGTAGATCTTGGTGAGTTTTTTCCAGAACAGGACCTAATTGTGATTTATTTTCTTCAGTCTCAGCCCTTAGTGCCTCTTCCTACAGATGTTTTCAAAATGTCGAATTGTCCAGAGCTCATTTCATTTGTCCTGTTTCTCTCCACCATCCACTTGGCTCCGACAAGGGTGACTTGGGATCCTGGAACCCCTCCGGGCTCAGGGCACAATCCAGGGCTTGCAGCCAACTGCTGTCACCCCTTCACCCCGAGAATCCCATCGAATGAATAGCCTTCAGAATTTATTTGATTTGTGTAGTGCTTTGGAGTGTGTCCTGTAGAACTAAGCACAAGGGAAGCTAACATGGGCTGTCATCATTTCGATCAGAACTAGTCCCTAAGGGACCACTGTGTGTGGACACATGGCGGTGGGTTTTTTTCTTGTATCCTGCTTCCTCTTGTCAATTCAGATGCCCTCTCCACCTGCTCACCACCCCTTACGTGGCCCCTCAGTCCCTGCTGTGGGATCGCTTCTTTCCCCTGCCTTATCGCAATGCAATCTCTAATGTCCTCAGGACACCCACCTTCCTTGGGTGAGCGTGACAGAGACAATTGTGCATACTGATACAGGTGTCAATGTCCAGCCTAAGAACAATATGTTTATATGTGCTCAAAAGGCATCTGGTTTTCAAAGAATACCCTGTTTAAACAGCAGCAAAAATAATGTGTTGATAGCACCGCATTTGTTCATTTTAAAAATACTTGTTTTAACTCCTCTTCAGAAATAATTTCAAACTTACAGAAAAGTAGCATGAACAGTGTACGGGGCATGGTATACCATCTGTTTTTATTTAGGTTCCCCAGTGTTGCTCTGTGCTGTATCATTCTTTTGTTTTTAATGCCAATCTGAGGACATGCTTATTGATTTTAGAGAGAGGGGAAAAGAGGGAGGAAAAGAAAAACATCCATGTGAGAGAGAGAAAACAGCTGCCCCAAACAGGGACCGAACCTGCCACCCAGGTGTGTGCCATGACTGGGAATTGAACTGGTGACCTTTTGGTCCACAGGATGATGTTCCAACCAACTGAGCCACACTGGCCAGGGCATATCATTCTTTTCCTCTCCCTACACACACACACACACACACACACACACACACACACACACACACACACTCTTTTATTTTCTGAACCATGTAAAAATATGTCACATATTATGTCCATTTACTGAATAGTTTACATTTCCTAAAAGTATGGACATAAGTTAAGAAGTGCGTAGTTTATGTTATAGCATGAGTCAATGTTAAGTGGACATATTCCAATGCCCACTAAATCCCATAACTCAGTCAATCTGTTCACAAATATGTATTAAGGACGTTCAGTGCACAAGGAACTGGCCTAGCTGGTGAGATCCAACATGTTGAAAAGATGAATAAACCCCTCTGAGAATGTGCATGTAATCACTCACCATTTCATCTCCTTAAATCTGGTATGATGGAGACAGCAAAGACTTTGGGGACAGAGAACTAGGGAAGCAACTTGGTCTCTTGCCTCTTAGGATCTTGTCACAGTATTTGACCCAGGAAGGACTTCTCAGGCAAGTCTGGTGTGAATGGCAGTATTTGACCTTGGTCAGAACGTCTAACATCTATGCACCGCAAATGTGTCCATGGAGAAATCAGGTTAATTCTATTAAATACCCATAGTTGTTCTGTAACTTGGGGGAATATTATTAACATTTAGTAAGGGTTGAGTGTGCATGTGTATGTTTTATTCAGTATCAGTTACCCCAACTCCAAACATAGAATAATTATCTGAATAATGAATTCTTTGGCCTTAAAAATTGAAAAACAAACAACATTGACATTATTGCTTCTTTACAGGGAAGCTAAAATGCAATACTCCTATCACTATTCCAAAAATAAAATCACTAAATTATAGATATGTAATCATACACTGACCCTTTTATTTAATAAGTCATGTGACGAGACCATTGTAGACATTTTCTGGTATCCCAATCAAACAGTCCTTTCAAAGGACCTGCAAACTTCGGTAGTTTGTCAGTTCTGTTAACAAATACTCATTTGTGCCAGGCTATTGTAAGCAGCCTGAACAACTTTATGATAAAGTCATCGTCTTTTCTCTGTTGCCCTCTGTTATCACACAACTGTATTTTCTAATTTGTATACTATAACAAAACTGTAAAACATCATACCTTTATAATCTAAACAAATTAGCAATTAAATCTCAAGATCCAACTGGACCAAGCTGTTTTATCTTTGAGACAACTCTTTTCTTTGTTGACAGAAGAAATGTCTATTGTTATGTAGAATATACATTCTGTAGAATCTAGTTTTTAATAAGGAATACAGCTCAAAGAATTAAATGATGTTCATAGAGCCAAACGGTGTTTATTTTTTATACTTTTTAAAAGATTTTATTTATTTTTAGACAGAGGGGAAGGGAAGGAGAAGAGAGGGAGAGAAACATCAGTGTGTGGTTACCTCTCGTGAGCCCCCTACTGGGGACCTGGCCCACAACCCAGGCCTGTGCCCTAGCTGGGAATCGAACCAGCGACCCTTTGGTTCGCAGGCCGGTGCTCAATCCCCTGAGCCACACCAGCCAGGGCCCAAATGGTGCTTAATTCAGAATAAACCATGTGAGATTTTAAACTTGCATAATTTTTAAAGGTCAAATATTTTTCATGGGAGGAGGTGAAGGACTGATTTTAAAAAAAAGATAAAAATATCTTTGGTTCATTTACCACCCGAGAGAGAATGATTATGGACATGTTTCTGTGATGTCTTGCTTGTAAATCAATGAATGCAGAGCATCATCTGTAATTAGTCATCAACCAGTCTCTCGTGGTTTGACCCAGGCATATCCCAAGTTCATGATGATACATAACTCCTCTGAGAAGCCACTATCTTTCTTATAAGACCAGTCCGTATTCTTTATAATGCACACAACACCACCACCGCCACAGCAGTAGCAATTAGGTTTTCATTGTATAACTTTATAAAGCATTTTCTAGTACTTAGGTATTATGTGTTGAATGATATCCAACTAAAATCCATATGTTGAGGTCCTCACCCCCAGGACCCCAGAATGTTATCTTATTTGGACATGAGGTCACTGCCTATGTATTGAAAGTAGTGAAAATGAGGTCATGCCAGAGGAAGATTGGGCCCCTAACCCAACATGACTGGTACCTTTACAAAAAGAATGGTATGGCATATATGCTACCCTGTCACATAGACAGGTAGCACATTATAGTTAAGATGTGGTGGCCACCGAGTGTCCTGTAGGAGAGTAAAGGAAGAGCCAAGGAGAGCCATAGTGGTAAAACCACAAGCTAATTAGTTAGACCAGGTATCAAATCCCAGCTCCACTGTTAATTCACCATGTACTCCAAGGAACTTGCTACCTCCTCTAGTCCTTAATTTCTGCATCTGCAGAATGGGCTTAACCATCATCATCATCTACATTATTGGATTTTAGTTGTTTTGAAGATTAAATGAGATAAAGCATATCAAACACTCAATGAACATTCAATAAATGCCGGTTGGCTGTTATTACTGATCAGTTGGTCCACGGAGATTTTTTGGGTCGGCTCTGCTACATGACGGGAGAGACTTTTCACAGACTCCACTCTAGCTTCACATGAATATGGTTATAAACCATGCAAATGTCCATTACAATAGACCCATTGTCTCATCAAAACACGTCAGTGCACTTCATGGGAGAAACGCAGACACGTATCTCAAAACATCTCTTCATTTGGAATCAGGATGTAACTTTCCCGTCACAGAAGTCTCCGCTTCGTGCCTTCTCCAGACTTCTGAACAGGCGCTGAGGGTAACTGAGGGTACCGTGCAGACAGGCTATCTGCTGTCCATCTTTTTGCCAGAGTGATCACACAGAAGATAATTAAGCTAGTTTATTCAAGCCAACTAAATGTATTTGCCAAGACAATTTAGCATGCCGTGAGTTCTTCCTCAAAGTCAACACTGACTAAATTAGTTACTTGGCTAAATTGTGTGCAGAAGTGACACACAGTGCGGACATTGTCACCGTCACTAGGCACATGAGCGTACGGAAAATTACACAAGATAACCAGGCTTTTGCTTACAGTTACTATTTTTATAATGAGATTGTATTATTCTCAAGGATAGATCTATCGACTCCTCACTTGATGTCTTTCAACTGTTAACCATGAATATGTTTCAGGGTTCACTGTTGCTAAGTGTTGGAGCAGAGGTGTGATGTGTGAAGTCCAAGTCCAGAGCCCGTGCTCTCTCATCCTGTAAGTATCTGTGTTATGCAATCAAATTCTTTTCATTTAGTCAAAATAAGCAAGTGGTCATTATCATAATGAGGCTTCTTGCCACACCAAAAATAGGTATTTGGCCCCATGTTGAGTAATGTGGTCAGTACACTTGAATTTGTGGCTTGGATTTAAGTAACATCATGCCCCTCAGCTTTAGTCCATTTATCTTCAGAATGAGATACTTCAATTCGATTGTGCACTCTTAAACGTCTATTATGTGCTTGGTGGTGAACTCGGCACTGTGAGTAGGACAGAGAGGGGCCCTGGAAGACTGCATACACTCCCACTTTCTTCCAAAGTTGGATAATCGCACGCTATAACTTAAGCATTACCGGTTTAAAGGATATGATTGCAGAATTGTAATGAGATGTCAGGTTTTTATTAATAGGTTTGTCATAAGAACTTGGGAAGGACAGGGTGAATTATAGAGTCTCACTATCCACTCCTACCTATTTCAGCAGAAGATTCATCTGGGAGCATGACTCCTTGCTCCTCTTCTCTGAAAGACTAACTCCTTTCCTGCTTAGCCAACAATACTTAGCTTCTCTAGAAGCCTTTGCTGACCATGACCTTCAACCGCTCTGAATGAGGTGTTTTGTATGTGTGTATTCACAGGACAACTTGTGCAAACCTCCATCCATTAGGATACAGGGAGTCATACACTATAATTACAAATGTATATCTTTAGCATTGCCACTGTATTTTCTGCCCCTAGAAAGCAGTAACTGTGTGTGTTTGTTTATGATTAATGCTCAGTAAGTGCCTGTCTTTCAAAGTTTATTCTCTTTTCATAAGTCGACATACAATTTATACTGTGACTTCCAATCCTAATTCTACACTATGCTTTGGAGACATGGGCCAATTCTCATTCCTCTTTCTCAAATACATTCTATCCTTGACATGTATATGAATCATCTGTGAATACTGTTAAAATGCAGAGTCTTCCCCAGCCCATGTGGCTCAGTTGGTTGGTCACCATCCCATGAACTGAAGGGTTGCTGGTTTGATACCCAAAAGGGGCACATGACTCTGCAGCAGGTTCGATGTGCTGGGTGCACACGAGAGGCAACCAACTGATGTTCCTCTTTCACATTGATGTTTCTCTCCATCTCTTTCTCCCTCCCTTCCCCTTTCTCTAAAATAAGAAAAAAAAATGCAGATTTTGATTTGAAAAGTATGGGGTGGGTCCCTGACAGTCTGCATTTCTCACAAGCTCCCAGGGGATGCAGATGCTGTTGGCCCACAGACCCACATAGGCTGTCTCCATTCAGAGGGGCCTCTCACCCTGTCTGGAGGCTTTCTACCTTCGTGGCTAACCGGCACAGTGCCCCCCTTATCCGTGGTTTCACTTTCTGTGGTTTCAGTGACCCTGGTCAACGTGGTCCGAAAATTTAGATGAAAAACTATAGCAATAAATCATCCATAAGTTTTAAATTGTGCACCTTACCAAGTAGCATGATACAATCTCACACTTTCCTGCTCAGTCTCGCCCCGGCTGGAAATTATCCAGACACAGTCTGTACTGTGATGCATGGGACTCCATGTGACAATGCGTAGGATCATGACTCAAATGTCATAATTAAATTAGCATTCCCAATTATACTCAGAAATGAGTTATTAGTCATTTCAGGCTGAGAAGCAGAGTTGTAATACAACTCACATGCGAATGCATTAGTACGGAAAAGCTATTATAGAGTGAAAGCAGTAGACTATTTTGAATTTTCAAGGACAAAGCCAACACAATATACTATAGCAATGCATGTGGAAGCCTCACCTTAATAAAATATAGTAACTGCGTGGTTAATACATGACATACATTTTTCAAAGCTCTTCACGTGGTACCTGTAATCTCTATTGAGGGAGGTACTACTGACGTGAAGTGTACTGTTATTAGTTATATTAGACAGATGAGGAAACTTAGGCGCAAAAAGCTTAAGAAATCTGCCCAAAGTTACACCGATTTATGTGAACTAAGCCTGATGATGGGCCTATGTGCTGTGACTCCAGAGTACCTGCTGCTCAGGGGTCTGTGGCCACAAAGCAGGCTGGTTCCCCCCACTCTGAATTCCCCCAGGTAGGCTTACTAGTATCCCTCTGACTTTCACTGTTAGCACTTGAGCAGGGCCATGCATCTTTCATGAGGGGGTAAATATTTTATTTTAAATATTTGTAGGTATATATCTATCAACACTCAGTAGAAATTTGCATTCACTTGAAGTCATTTAGCGCCATACTAAATCCAGCCTTGTTCTGGCAAAAAAATATTAGCATCTCTGTTAGTTGAGTCCAGAGTGAAATAAACACTTGACAATATCAGGATTCTTATTGAGAGCCTTTTCTTTTCCAGAGAGCTTGCCAAGCAAACAAATAGACTTAAAAATTTCAGAACAATGATTTCATACATCCTATTTTATCTCAGGTGAAAAGTGCACTAGATTGTGAACAATTATACACTATATTTTTATTGCCTCTAAGAAATCTTATCATATAACATTAATCATTTTCCTTTACCTAACAATGTACACCAACAATAAATTCTCTATTATTAATAACATCTTATTTTTATCTTTCAAATTTCTGGAAAAAAACAAACACATGATTGTATTTGTTAGAATAGTTCTATATATTTTTTCATGTTTAGAATATTTTTTAAAGATTCTATTTATTTATTTTTAGAGAGAGGAAAAAGGAGGGAGAAAGAGAGAAACATCAATGTGTGGTTGCCTCTTGCACACCCCCTACTGGGGACCTGGTCCACCACCCAGGCATGTGCCCTGACTGGGAATTGAACTGGCGACCATTTGGTTCACAGGCTAGCACTCAATCCACTGAGCCACATCAGCCAGGGCACTGTTTATGTTTAGAATATTAAATGATTCACAGATTGACAGAAGACATCATCTCATGACCTCTTAAAATGAGAATCTCACAACACAAATGTGTATCTAGAAAGGTGATCAAAATTCACGAGTAGAGGCCTTACCATCTATGCAAAAGGATCTGGAATATCCTCTCAACTCGTTAAAATTCATGAGACTGTTAAAATACCACCCAGCCTAAGAGAGGTGTCAACAGAAAAATCTATTTCAGAGAAAGAAAAAGCTGATACTAAATTCACCTTGGAAATTATTTTCTTCTATACATGGCCTAAAGATTTTAACCCCTTTTATGCCAGGGGTCATTTTAAAAAGGGTTTAATGCCAACGACTCCAAGGTGTTTTATTCCTCAACAAGCTATTGATAAAATTATTTCAAATGTGCCTGCCAGCTGCTTTCCCAAATGACCGATGGCAGCCACATGCCGTTGTTTCCATAAACAAGCAAGGGAAATTCCTGCCGATCACCAAAGCGCATTCCACCTATTCCTAAGTGAAGTGGAAGATGTTACTCTCTGATGGGCGATACATGAGTGAAAGACTGGAATGGTGGACTTCCCTAATTTCACGTGCAGGCAACAGTTCTAGATCTGTCAGAAAGAAGCTCAGTTTCCTATTGAACTGGAACCTGTTATGCTTCACACTTATAACTAGAACATATTTTTAAGCGACTGGGAAAGTTAGTGCAACCACTACAGTGAATGGTTGTGAGGACAGGACAGTATAATGCATTCATTTAAAACAAGATCCCCTTCCACAGCTCATTGGGCATGTGGCCTTTATCATGGCAACAGGTGATTTGTTCCAAGTGCCCCAATGGCATTTGCCACAGCGCTGGGTCGGCCCGCCCTGCCTCCCAAGGCCAGCCTGCACTCGCTGTCTCCTGGTGGCCAGTCCATAACTGGAAGATGAGCCACAGATTTGTCTATCATCTACCTCCTACTTTAAGTCATGCTTCCTTCGTCCAAAACAGTGTCAGTTATTTTAAATCATGAATAAGAATAAAACTGAGGTAGATTGGCTCTGGAAAGGAAAGAGGGAGATGAAAAATGTGACAGTTATCACAATGGACTATCCACACTGGAAAATACTACACTTGTTTCACGGAATGCTTCCGAGAGAAGGAGTTGATCACACACATGTTGCTGAATCTCTGTAGCTTGCAGAACTTCTTACAAAACCTCACTTAAATCTCCCGATAGGTATCTTTCCCATTTCTCAGATTAGCTATTTGAGACACAAAGTGACTTCTTTGAGTTTATCATCCAAATAAAGAAACTAGATGCCTGAATTCAGACCTTTAAAAGCATATCTTGGCTTTCCCTTGTCAAACACCTGGTTGGTTGTGGGCAAATCTAGTAAGATGTTTTGGGAACTTTTATTATGCCAATATTGATTGATTGGACTTTTGGTTACAAAGAAAGCAGAGAACACATTGCTCCAGGTATTGACTTGATATTCAGAGAATCAAATAATCTATTAAACTAATCCGTTAACAACTGTTTGCTTTTCAGATATTTTAAATGTTTCAAATTCATTTTAATCAATTGTTTTATGTGTGTGTGGAGAAAGCATGTAAGTGAAAGCAGTTCAGATTTTTCACACATCTAGCAAATTAATGCTCTAACATCGCTTAGAGAATAGGTACTTATCTATTCCTATGTTATCAATGAGTATCTAACCATGCTACCAAATACAATAAAACATTTCTGTTCTGCGGATTCTCCATCTAATACATTCAGTGGTATTGATCACAGTCTGATACCTGCCTACCATTAATAAAGGCATCAAAACTGTTTTAAAAATAATGATAATATCTAATATATAAACTCATTGTCATTTTAAAGAAAAAATTTTAAGAGAAAAAATATGTTTAAATTAGTAGTAGGTTACTAACCTACAAAATAGTCATTGTATGTGAAGAAGGCATTCCCTATTAACACTACAATTTTCTATTTTGGCTCCACATAAATCCGTATTCAAAAACCAGTAATTGAGTTTCCCAAGCAAAACTAAATGCAGCCCCTTAGCGAAAATCTGCTGGAATTCTTGCTTAATGTAAGGTTGCATGGACTATCCATCAATAGCCAACAAAGTGCCTACAAAGACTACTTGCCCCGCCCAACGGATCATACTTGGAAAACCTGAAGACACCTCAAGAAAAGTATGCAAGTCAGAGTTCTTGGACAATGTAAATGTAATATATGGGGGGGTGTTAATTTTACCAATCTGCACATATTATCCTTTTACATTGTAAAGGGAATTCTAAATAAAAGAAATGGTCGTTGTGGATAAACTATAAAGAATTATATTACGCTTAGTATTATCAAAGAGGGATGAGAAGGTTTGCCTAATTAAGCACATTTAGCAACTCACACCTTTGAGTATTAAATATGCAGATGAACCATTTCCAGGAATATTTTCAGGAGCCACCCGCATTCCACAGTAAGATTCCAAAGCCGGATTCATGCCTTTAAGAACATTGTGGCACTGTGGTAATGTGTCATCTACTGGAGTTGATCTTGCTTACTTTCACATATTACCCAAAGGTCAGAAAATAATTCAGAAACCCCATATGGGCATTTAAGGAGAACACAATAATGTAAATTAGTTACATTGTCCATTTCCCCTGCAATCATAGAAAGAATAACCACTGACGTGTGTTAAAAACAATATTCGAGTGACTGAATCTCCATTCCTTGGCATTCTTTTTGGTCATCAGTCATTTTAGCAGTAAATAGAAAAGGCAACCTTAAAACAGCATCAACGGTAAAATCTTTTGACTCTCTGAAATTTAGATAAGGTGGTGTGCATCCAAAAGGCAGCCAGTCTTTGCTCTGTCAGAAATCTCTTTTATTTAAGTGCAATGTGCGTTGTGTTAAACAGTAGTTGGATTACAAGAAAACCCAATATTAATAACCATTTTAATAAACTTAAGCCAAAGTGGCTTGTTTGTTGAGATGTGTACATGCTAAATTTTAATCACTTAATGAATGTCAAGACATACACTATAATGTTCTCCAGAATTTTTAGAAAACAATGGGTTTTATCTTTTTGAATACATCAAAACTATGGACTATTTTCCTATTAGCAGGATTCAAACTTTTCTGTCACAGAGTATTAAAAGTAATGTAATTGTTATGTTGCCAAAAGAGTCCAAGTCACCTTGGAAGATTCTACCCTACTTAGTCCTCTGAATTTACGTCTCTGTATTTATTCAGCAAGGAATCATTCCTAACTGCTTAGCATCAGATAAATGAATTAAAGCTCAGGCATTTTAGTAGCCATCTTTTTTTAAATTTAATCTTTATTGTATTTTTCCCATTACCACTTAGCCCCCTTATACTCTCCTCCTTCCCCCCGCCCCGCAACCACCACCCTGTTGTCCTTGTCCGTGAGTCCTTTTTCCTTTTTGCTCAATCCCTCCACCCCTTGGCCTCTACCCCATCAACTAGCTGTCATCCCACTCTCCATCCTAACACAGTGTGATAGGTGAGGACTGACATATTCCCATAGTGAGAGGAAAACTTGACAAAGACAGAAATGCGAAAGACACTTTGGAGGCTGGCGTGTAGCCTCTCAAATCATTTTATCAGCATGCTAATCTGATTTTAGGGTAGAATCCTCAGGGGGTTAGGAAACAATGAGGTTTTGCAGGAAAAGCTTGTGTTCTGAGCCTTAACTGCGTACTCTCAGGTGATTGGTCTGTTGGTTGGTTGGTCATGGACTCCTCTCTCTGGTACACTTTGAAAAAGGCTCTTTCTAATTTTCTATTCTACTATTGTTTTTCACAATAAAATCCCTCCATCTACTCCCGACCCACAGGCCATAAACCAGTCGAAGATGTGGTTCTCAGTGTTGGCGCCATATTATTAGTATGACCTGGGACCTTGAAAAGCCCAGTGCCCAGGTTGCACCTTAGACCGACTAAATCCAGCATCTGCAGGTGAGACCCAACATCCCTATGTTTTAAAGCTTTCTGGGTTATTCCATTGTGTATCCAGGGTTGAAAGGCATTTTCTCTATAAATTACACTAGGGACTTTGAAAGATCTTAATTGTAAGATGAAAACTTTCCATAAAGAGACATCTGCCCCACTATTTGCTTCCTACAGCTTTCATACCCCAATACACAAACGTTCTTGCCACACCATTATGGACCGATAGAAGATATTTATGAAGGACTACTGTGGCATCCCCCCCTTTTTTTTCAGGACATTATATCTTTATTTCACATGACAGTTACTACTATACCGAGAACCGAAGTCTTGTCCCCTCTACAGAACCAAAGGACCAGGACATGACCTGGACTTGAACATGGGTACCCTTTCAGAAGACAAGGGTCCGTTGTCCAGGGAGATCAGTGCTGACACCACTTCCCCATCTTAGCAAAGATGGCCAGGTTCCAAAGCTCTCTAATCCAAACCTTCCCCACCAATACTTCCATAGCCTGTTCCCCCCAACCCCTTAAAACTTGCCCTGAACCCTGGACCAGGGAGACAAATCTGAGCTTTGCCTTCTGACACCTTGTGGGTCACCTTAACCAGGGAAGCTTTTTATTTTCTCAAAAGCTGGTGCCATAATACTGGCTCCTACCTGCCCCAGGTCCTTGCTCCAAACTCTGACTACTCGCGAAACTTACTTGAGGACATTTAAATATAAATTCTCGAAGAGTGGTTCTGATGAGGTTAAAACTCCCTAGCATTCTGTCTAATACTGTGAAGAGCACAATTTACAAATTTCCTCCCCTTCTTCTCCTCCACTTTTTTCTTGTTTAATATTGATGGCTTCCCTTGATTTGGGTTATGGCTGCTTTTTAAAAATAATTAAACGAAAATAGGTCTGCCAACATTTAGTATTTTTAAATAATTTATTCAAGTGTTGTAAATACACATAATTTTCCAATGCAATTGAAATGTTTTAGGAGTAAATTGGTTAAACTTTTTATATTTTTTTCTTATAATAAAAAAAGTAAGGGAATGCAGATCTGTAATGAGGGTTTCAACCACTATTACCGAATAGGAAATTTCTTACTATGTATTACTGTTCCTGCTCCTCTAGATTTTTTCTTCATAATTTCAATATTTTACTCACATTCGAGATGACTGACTTTAAATATGTTATTAGCATCATTCATCTAATTTCTACTTGGATGATTCTGACTTCCTGGGTCTGGGTGTGCCTGGCATCTATATTCTTTCTAGCCTCCTTGGGTCATTCAGACGGACAGCCCATGCTGAGATCCATTGCCCTGAGCGTTGGGGAGAAATTGCAGTCTGCGGAAATGGTTTCTTCAGTCAATGACAATAGATAGATAGATGATTAGCTTCTCTGAATGTTTTTAATAGATAAGTATTGACAAGTGTATGCACATCAGACTGAAGGCTGGTAAAATTTTAAAATATTTAGAAATGGCCTGGCCGAGTAGCTCAGGTGGTTTGAGCATTGTCGCCATACGCCAAGGTTGTGGGTTTGATCTCCGGACAGGGCACATACAAGACACAACCAATGAATGTATCAATAAGTGGAACAACAAATCAATGTTTTTTTTCTCTCTCTCTCATATGAATAAATTTATATATATATATATTTATTGTTTGGGGAGGGGATGCTCAGTGTGGTGTCTGATGTGCTCCAGACCTGTGGCTGGTCTTCCATTTTCTTCTATTTTAAAAGAAAACCATATTTCCACCTTACTTTTCTCTTCTTGAGAAATGGTCAGTAACTACTGAATGGTGTTTCATCGGAACAGGCCTAGGTTGAAACAGAACAGAAAACAGGACCGGCTTCCAGCAGGAAGTGAACTGCTCTGCCCAGCACCCCCTGTGCTAAGTCACCCCCGCTGGCGATAACCCTTCCCACATGAGCGTCGGTCTGAGACGAGAAGAGTGGGGGCCGTCAAAAGTGGAAACCTACGTCAGGACTTTCATTTTCCTTCTCGTAACTCACAGTTCAGGGTTTGGGTACAACGTGTACCATTTCAGATAGGCATTCCAGTCAAAAATATAGTAACTTGAAATATTGCATTTAAAGAAATCATAATGTTCTATCATCTTTACATTCTCTACCTAACAATTAGTTTTTCAGATTTCAACACAGTTTTATTGAGAGGTTTGGCTTGCTGAGAAATACACTCGAACTTGGGGAAGAGAACATGGACACTTTGAAAGGTAAGAGTTTCCCATCACTACAAGAAAGGCGTGGTGTGGGCGGGGCATGCTGGGGTTGGGTCCAGGTTCCCACCTCCTAGTGTTTCACTCATGTTTCTTTCTCATTTAGCAAGTACCCCAGAATAATAACACAAAGACAAGGCCAAAAAAAAAAAACCAAACAGCAAGATTCACCTCCAACCAGGCCACACCCAAGCCCTCTCCCCCTCCCCAGGCTGCACGACTCAATTCTGTGCCTCTGCTTTCGCGACAATGACTCACCCAGATGTTTCCGTCTTGATGATACGGTTTCCAGTTTCTCCCAGTGTCACTGTAGAGCATGCGGTACTGGGTCACCCAGTCAGAGCTGCTGTATCTTCCTTGGGTTGCGATGGCACTGATCTGCTTCCGGTTGCCAAAGTCAACCTGAAGCCACTGATAATGGTCACTGTCGGAGGGAGACCATCCACCAGCACCTGAATGAGGAAGAGGCAAAAGGGGAAAATAGATGTTTAAACTGGTATAATTGACAGTGGGTTATTTTTCTTCTTTTACTTGGCCTTGGCAGGGCTGTGTTTCACATAGATATTATGAAATGTCCTTTACAGATGCCGCTGGGACTTCAACTAATATTCCTCCAGCTGGGTTACACGGATACTCTAACCTCTTTATGGTATAATTATGCACTCATTTTCTCCTGAGCAAATGTCTTCATAATTCCTCAATTAGATCTTATTAGTACATGTCAAAGTCTAATTGGCTGAGGGTTGATCAATTTACCATGAAATTTTCAACTAAAAATCACTAGAAAAAATATATGTAACAACCCATTAATTCCTCATCAAAGGTTTTATATTTTGGTAGATTATAAATGAAACAAAAAGTAATTATACACAACTCTAAAATAGATTTTGCTGTCAAAAGTTCAGAGTTCAAAGAATACTAGTTTCTTAAGATGAGGCCTAATCTTTTTTTCTTTTTAACACAACAAAGTTTTATTTCATGTTCATAGTGCATGTTCAGCTAGGATAGGAGTGATGCTCTGCTTCATTCAGGGACTGAGGCTGACAGGCTGAAGCATCTGGAACACATGGCTTCCTCAGTTGCCCACATCAAGGGAAAAGAGGACATGGAAAGCTTATAGTAACTACTCTTTCTTGATTAGCCTTGGAAGTGATACAAAGTGCTTCCATTCACATCCCATATGACTGGAACTAGTCAGACGGCCCCCTTTCTGAAAGAGGAAAGGAAGTACCCTCTTCCTCCTGCTCAGAATGAGAAGAGAGCCAGCTACCCGTGAGCCCTGGTCATACGGCCTAGATCTCCTAATCCCACCAACCCAGAGATGATTAAAATCAAGTTCTCTTTCATCCAGCAGGTTCACTTACATAGATGGTCACCATTTTCTGCCAGGTCTTTTCTTGCATTAAGCCCTTGTACTCATGAGTACTAAGGTAAATAGTAACCTAGGCAATATGTTCACTAATACTTAACAGTTACACAATCAATGACTTTTGATAATCCCATTTCTAGGAAAATGTTTTGAGTTACTAAATAAAATGCAGGGTGGAGGGGAATAACGGGGGGTGGGGGGAATGGCACAACTGTAATAACATCATCAATGAAATATATTAAAAATAAATAAAATACTTTTGGTAAAATTAATAAGTGATAGGCAAATAGTAAGAATGCAAAAATATTTATTAGAAAAACAGCATTAATATAAGATAAAAATCTCCTAATTTATACCACTATGAAAATAACTATGGTTGCACATCAATACATTACAGGAAATAAGGCATAATACTTAGTGCTGACAATGTGATTTTTTTTAGTGAGTTTGGCTGTTAATGGGAGTAAATAAGACAAAATTATTCAATAAATTATCCAGTTTACAGATGCAAAATATATGTGTCACTTTTCAAATAAGGAATTTAAAGGCTGACAATAAAGTAATTTATTCAATAAGGACTGTACTAATAAAAATTACTTTGTAAATCATCACAGATATTTCATTCATTTAATGATGTTTATGTGGATTATTCCTACTTTCAGCTTTGGTAAAATAGCTCTCCTACCACAAAAAGTTACAAACCTGACAAAATGTGTAAAATTACCCTTTGGGGGATTAGACAAGAGACAGTGCAAGGCCCTGATCCATGAGAGATCAACAAATGAGGTGAGCCCTGCCAGCTTCCTGGCTTTCTGCCTGGTTCACGCTCCAGATCCTGGCACATGGACCAGCATCCCCAACAGAAACAGCAGCATCACTGAGATGGAGTCCAATCAGAATCAAAGTTCCCGAGGAAAAGAATTTGTAGGACAGAGTACAGAAGAGGGTAGCTGTGCAGAGCAAGAGCTGGGAGAATCTGCAGAGGATCACTAGTGAGTCTCTGCAGTTCAGACAATTCAGATGCTGGATGGATACCAGGCTGTGTCTTTGAAAACTGAGACTCCACAAGATCAGCTGGAGAGAGTTCTGAAATGAACAACAACCAGAGGACCCCCAGGGCTGAAACTCGGTTGATTTCAGAGTAGACAAGATTGAGCAGACTTGAGCAACCCTAGGTGTTCAGTAGAGATCTCAGAAAAAGATTTGAGTAAGGTAGTCCCAAAATAAGGACTACTCTACATACACCTGAACAAAGGCTGATAATTAACCTGAAAAAAAGATCAATCTGACCCAAAATAAATAATTCCTTGCTCAAACAAAACTCAACACTGCACTAAGGAAGGCCATGAAAGTTTAGAAACTCAACAACATAGCATCCATACTGCCCAGGATAAATACTTTTTAACATACTAGACATTTGAGGAAGCAGGAAAATAAAACTTGTAACCACAAAAAAGTCAGTTAACAGAAATGGACTGAAAATGACAAAGATGATGAAATTAGTAGACCAGGACTTTAAAACAGAGATGATAAATTAGTGCCCTTAATTGAGAGACAATATATAAATATTGAAGATGCTAATATAAAATCTTAATGGAAGAAAAACAACAAAAGAGAAAAAAATGAAAGTTTTTGAACTAAAAATTGTATCTGAAATAAAATACTTACTGGATGGGTTTAACAGCAGATTAGAAGCTGAGAGAAAACTTTAGTTTACATGAATATAGGGTCATAGAAACCTTTCAAATTGAAACCCAGAGGGGGGAAAAAGGCTTAAAAATAAACAGTACTCCACTGATCCATAGGATAGTATTGTCATGTAAATATAGTAATAAAAGCAGAGAAGGTAGAAATTGGAGAGAAAAAATACATTTGAAGAAATATTGCTTGAAAAATACAAACCCAGATACGTGAGAATTTTACCATACTCCAAGCAAGATAAATGAAAAGGAAAACACACCAAGACACATCGTAATCAACTGGTAAAATACAATGCTAAAGAGAAAATCTTGAAAGTAGGCAGAGGGCAATAACATCTCAGCTGAGGAACTCAACAACATAGCACCCATACTGCCCAGGATAAATACTTTTTAACATACTAGACATTTGAGGAAGCAGGAAAATAGTACTTGTAACCACATAAAAGTCAGTCAACAAACAATAACAATACAAGCTGAGCAACAATGAAACAACATATCCAAAGTGATGAAAAAGAAGGAAAAAGAAAGCTGCCAACTGAAAATTCCATGTCCAGCCAAAATACCCTTTAAAATGAAAGCAACATAATGATATTAAGGACAAAAACTGAGCAAATTCATCATCAGGAGCTATGCACCATAAGAAATGGACGTTTTTCAGCTCCAAAGAAAATTGACTGGATTGCAACATGCACCTACATGAAAACAATGCTGGAAATGGTGAACATGTCAGTAGGGTTAGAATATTTGTTCCTCTTTCAATTTCTTTAAAAGAGAACTGAGTGTTTACAACAAAAACAGTAACAATAAATTAGGGATATAGAAGTAAAATGTATGACTACAATAGTACAAAGGAGAGAAGGCAAGAAAAATAGACACCGTCCTGAGTTTCTTATATTACATTTGGAGTGACATATTATGTGATGATTATGAGCCCTATATCAGGGGTCAGCAAACTCTCTCTGCAAAGGGTTCAATACTGAATGTTTCAGGCTCTGCAGATCCTATACCCTCTGGGACAGCAAGTACACTGCAGCTGTAGCATGAAGACAGACAGACATAAACAAAAAGGTAGGCACGTCCCAATAAAACTGGGGAAGTATTCATTCTCTTTTAAGTATCAGTGTGTTCACTTCGAATACCAGCCCCTGTTGTGGACGCTGCGTGGTGCACTCAGGGCCTCCGTTACAATGGGGGGGGGGACTTAGTCCCTCTGTTGTCTAGGGCACTGCCAGAAGACACTAGCTCACTGTAATTCCTCTGTAGTAATTTCCCGAGTGAAAAAGAGGGTCAAGCACCATCCTGGGGCTGTGCAGATGCAATGACCAGTGGACCAGCGGTTGTAGAGGGCTAGGCCCCAGCCCAACTTGGGAAAACTCTGAAGGGTCCTCGTGGTCTCAGAGGTTCTTTCAGAATAGTTTGGGGCCACCTTGCATCTTGAGCCCTCCCTCTGCCAGAACCCTCCTCATTCCCTTCCCCTCCACGGGTCCCATCCCCTTAAAAGTCCCTAATAAATTCCTCTGTGCCATTCTCCGTGCCTGGAAGAACACAAACTCCTGGAAAATCACATCTGCAACACCTGCTTGAAACCACTTGTCTGATGACCTTCTCACTAATGACATGAATTAATTTTCTCTGCTTTCCACTTTGTGTGTTATTCAGATGATGTATTTTTTCCTATTGTAGTATCTAATATTCCCCAAGGTCCTATACCATCCACATGCCTATCACACCTAGAATTCTGTACAATTTTGGAGGGGCCGTAGATAAACTTCTGGGATAACGGTATACCCAGTCATGAAGAGATTATAAACATTTATTCCTATCTGTTGGATATATTGTTCCAAACTTAGGAAAAACTCTATAGCTAATTGTGTATACAGTCCTATCTCTGTGTTAATACAAGTAACAAGTTGGTTAGGCCATTGAAGAATAAGCAAGCAATTATTACAATGAGTGGAGAGGAGAAAATGTGTCCAATTGAGTGTTAAAATTTAGACTAGTTCCCCTAATTAGTCCTGCAAAAATGTTCCAGAATAAGTTTTCTTAAATTGCTCATTTTTTTGCTGCATTACAATTTTTCAAAAAGGAGGCAGTTAACATCCCATTACTTAATCCCATTAATCTCGTTACTTTAAAAAATAGAATTTATCAACAACTTTAAGGGAAGCAAAAACCCTAAAAAAGTAAAAATATATGTTAAAACTTACGCCTTAGCAGAAGTACATGTGGAGAGAACAGTGATTAACCCCAAGGGGAGGGCGAACGTCAGGCTTTCCTGGGGAACGTGGCAGAAAGATCGATGAAAGGTTTCCTGTTTCCCTTTGATCTACCGAGCAATGTAATTTGGGGAAGTTGATTACTTTGTACATTTGGCTTGTGAAGTGTTGAAGTGTATAACCTCTATTGATCCAGGGGTTGAGAATGATAACCCTTCCATCACCAAGACCTCAGGAAAATGATATAGAAGAGAGCAGGGGGTACTCTCCCCAAGTCAGCGCGGAGAGTACCACAGGGCAAACGGACTCCTGATGGATACCGCAGTGGCTCAAAGGGACAGAGTGAGGAGTCGAAGAGGAGGTCGGGGAGGAGAAGACTTTGAAATAGTCATAAAGTCTTAGTTTCTAAGAAAACTTAAGACTAACTCTGCCTGGCAACAATAGAACCAAAAATATCTAGTAAATAACTAGGAAAGTGTTAGAGTGACTTGAAAGATATGTACAGTATAGAACTCTTACTGTTCCCTAGACAGTAGGGATGCTGTTGCCTCGCTCCCTTTCTCTGTTTTCTCTCTCTCCTTCTTTCTCTCTGTCTCTCTCTCTCACACACACATCCCTCCCTCTCCCTGTAAGCATGTATACAAACGTGTGAGTATGAAGTATAAAGATACATAGTGTTTGTATTCTAGATGCCTACACTCCTGGGGTTACTTGAGTGATAAATTATAATACAGAACCTAGAGAAATGGATGAAACCCCTTTACTCAAAACTGAGTGACAGTTTATAATTGTGGTAGCCATTTCTTCTTTGTAAATTAGTACCTACGAGAGGTAAAAGAAACTTGGTGGGTGGTTCGGAAGAGAGCGTGGAGTTCTTTTCTGGTGATAAGTTGTTCCTGCAGAGACAGCATGCCCAAGTGGGTGGATGGAACACCGCTAAAGACTGCAGGCCTGGGGTCTAATTTTTTTAATGGTAGAAAAACATTTCAATTAAGTGTAGAACTATCTTTAATAACTGGTTGAGAATTCTGTATCAGATGAAAAGGATAAATTGAAAAGGAGACTTTCAGGCAAGATAGCATTCCGAGTTCAGGCTTGGAGGCCTCCTTCTGGTCTAAATACACAGTATTCTTCAATAAGATAGATTTTTTTTAAAAAGACAATTGAAATAAACATAGCCAGGATCAAACATAAGATAAATGTCTCCATGCATGAGAAAGGCAACCAAAATGCAAGTGATGAGTAGGTCGGAAGTTGCAGCCAGCTGGAACTGGGGTCTGGGGACACACAGAGGAAGTGGAACCTTTGGTGTGTGGAGCATATTGGTGGATGCCAACCTCCTGTGTGTGTCGGGACAAGGAAGTGTGTGTCAGGACTAAAAACCAAGATGAGCCTAGGATTATCTTGCTTAAGAAAAAAGACTGAAAACAGCTGCTTACTGACTTGGAAAGATGAGACTGTACTGCCCAAGGAAGTTGGGAAACCGGCATCCACCGGCAAGGTGACTGCACCTGTAATTTCCTAATGTCACCGCCAGGCAAAGACACAGTGTAATCCACGTGTGATGTGTTTCTGGACTGGAGATCTGGGAAGCTGAGAGAGAAAGTCACAAAACTATAGGACAGAAAAGGACAGGAGACAGTGAGAGAGAGACAGACAGAGAGATACTGGTTGGCAAGAATAGTGTGTAAACCAAAATCCCCAATCATCAGAACCCCCCCCACAAAAGTCAGTCAACAAAAGTCAAAAAAGTTCAATGCAAATGGACTCAGGATGCAATAGCAATTAAGAGTGGAAGAAAATAAGTATGTCTTAGGTTCTCAAATATTTAAAATAAGTAATGCCAGCTATTAAAAATAGCAGTAATGGTCAGGTACAAGAGGGAGAAATGAAATATTTAGAGAAAAATACTGAAAAGAACCAAAAATTACCTTAGAAATAAAAAAAAAATGTAGTCATTGACAGAAAAAATACCTCATCAGAGGAAAATCCACAAATTATGTTATTTTACAAATAGTCAGCAGAAAGGTAATATTGAAGGATTTACACAGAAGTCACCTGAGAAAATAAATAAAATATGTTCGAGTTTCAGAACATCTGCTTCTGACCAAGGCGGAGTAACCGGGATTTAATTTAATTTCCCTCCAGAAACAATGGTAAAGCACACAAAATATATGAAACAATGACTTGCCAGATCAGGATATGAGGCAACAAAGGGCTGGGATCCCTGAGGTTCAGGATGTAAATGAAGGGAGTCCCATTTCCCCAGCTCCCTGTCTGGAGAGAGTTTCAAGTCTGAGACACAGGAGAGAAATGAGGCAGAACGTGGCAGAACCCCTGAGTTGGAAAGACAGAGCTGAGAGTTGGGACGACCAAGGTGGCTGGAGTTAGAAGTCAAGGAAGGAACTGCATAGAGAGATAACTCCAAAGAATCCACAGGGGGCGCCTTTGAGTCTTCTGCTGAGTCATGATTAGCATATGCCTACAAAGAAACTCCCCACCCAGTGCTAGGCAAAGACTTATCTGAATGGGTGAAGGTGCTAGTGGCTTGTACTACTGACCAATGATCCCACCCTTCCCCTCCTAGGTATTTTCTCAAGAGAAAATGAAGCATGTGAACATACAAAGTCCGGCCCTTGATGTTCATAGTAGCTCTATGTGTAACAGCCCAAAGCTGGGAACAACCCAAATATCCATCAGCAGATAAATGGATGGACAAATAGGGTACATCCACAGAATGTAATAATATTCATAGAATGTGATACTATTCAGCCATAAAAAGAATGGACATTGATACACACTATATGTTTAGTTTTTTAAAAAATATGCTGATTGAAAGTATCCAGAAAAAAAAAGGTACCGACTGTATAATTACATTTATATAAAATTCTAGGCATTGCAAACTGAAATATACCAACAAAAGCAGATCAACAGTTGCTGCTTGAGGTTGGGGACAAAGAAGGGAAGAGGAAAAGGTTACAAAGTGTCCAAGGAAAACTTCTTGGGGTGATGTGTATGTTCATTATCTTGGTGGTGGTGGTGGTTTCAAGGGTGTACCCATATACAATAAATATCAAACTGTGCAATTTAAATATGTACATATTAGTGTACATCAATGATACATCAATAAAGCTGTTAAGATTTGTAGGAATAAGTAGGCATGAAGGATAAGTGGGAATTTCAATGATAAATCTAAGAAGTTCTAGAATAATACCAATACACAGAATATAAACATCTAAAGAGGCAATGATTGAATTGTTTTCAAAATTGAAGAAGAAAAAAAAAACCCATCGTACATCGAAAAGGCCCCCTGAACCCTGCAAAGCACAGGGAACGGGAGCCTATTAGGAAAAGTGTATTAGGAAGTACAAATGAAACCTGGTCTAAAATACTAACATGGATGCAATGAGACATTTAAAAAAAGAACATTTAAGCATGCGACTGAGGCTTATCTCATTGACAATGAAAAAATAGCTGGCATCATAAGTGCTAAAAGTCACTTGCTAATGAGCTTAGATTTTATTTACGGTGGGACATAAAGAGCTAGGGGGTGTGGAATGGGGAGCAGCTCTTGAGAAGCAGGATAAATAAGCTTCAACCGAGTCTAACGACTTGTTGATTAGAAGTAGCCAGAAAGAAAGAAAAAAGAGCCATGGGCATTAATTAACATCTGTTATGAGCTGGAGAAGCTAAAACATTCGTGCCACTGTCATTACTAAAACATGGGCTCAGTTAGTGCTTATCTAAAATAAAGTTAGAACAAAAGAGAAAGAAGATGTGATTTAACCATGTATTATTCACTGGCAGGAAGACAGAACGGCTCGTCTCCCATTTCTACCCTCTTCAACAAGGACAACAGCATTAGATCATTCTAGAAACAGCAGTATGAATCACTGAGTCCAGGGAATTATGTCCTGAATCAAGTTAGGACATAATGAGAGAGGCATAGCTGCTCTAACGTCTTTGAAACATTCAGATTATATCCCAAAGGACTGGCATTATTCATAAATGTAATGTTAGCTTCCTTGAATATTTTCAAAGGATCTGTCCACAAAGCCAAAATAAACAAAAAACCCCATGAGCTTCCAAAGCAGGGGGCTTAGTAAATCTAGAAAAAAAAAAAAAAAAGACAGTTATTCCAAATTTGGCATCTAGGTGATGAACTTGAGAATAAGCAGCCACTGTGGAAAGCAGTGGGGGATTTCCTCAAAAAACTAAAAATGGAACTATCTTTTGACCTAGCAATTCCACTACTGGGAATATACCCTAAGAATCCCGAAACACCAATTCAAAAGAATGTAAGCACCCCTATGTTGATACCAGCACAATTCACAATAGCCAAGTGCTGGAAACAGCCTGAGTGGATCAAAGAACAGTGGTCCATTTACACAATGGAATACCACACAGCAGAAAGAAAGAAGGAACTCCTACCTTCTGTGGCAGCATGGATGGAACTGGAGAGCATTATGCTAAGTGAAGTAAGCCAGGTGGTGCAAGGCAAATACAATATGATCTCACTTATAAGAGGAATCTAGTGAACAAAATAAACTAGTGAGCAAAATAAACTAACGAGCAAAATAGAACCAGTGGTGTGGGAACATGGAACAGAGGGATGGGGGGCTGGTAGTAAGGGGGGAAAGAAGGGGAAGGGTCCAGTCAAGGGACATATATAAATATCCATGGATCTGGCAACAGGGTGGGGATTGACTGTGGGAGCAGGGAATGGGCTGGGCAGAAGTGGGCGAAGGGGGGAAAATGGGACAACTATAATAGAATAACAACAAAAAATTAAAAAAATAAAAGAAATGGCAGATCAGTGATATTGGAGGTGGTGTGGGTGGGTTGTAAGGACTTCCTCTTACGGTCACATTCTTATTTAATAGAACACAGTGAATTCCATAGACGCATCTCCAACTTTAGCTGAGCATTTGGCAATATCTCCAATAAGTATAACATAATAAAATGTGGTCTGAGAGATAACAGTTTTAGGTCAACTCAAAAGTGGTTAATAATCATGCCCTAACTTTGTTGATTAATGACTATGTCAACTTGGAGAGAGCTCCCTAAGGATGTGCCACTGGCTTTCGGCCTGTATTCTGTCATTTTTAATACTTCCATTATCTAAGGCATG
Organism: Macrotus californicus; assembly: GCA_007922815.1. Taxonomy (NCBI): domain Eukaryota; kingdom Metazoa; phylum Chordata; class Mammalia; order Chiroptera; family Phyllostomidae; genus Macrotus; species Macrotus californicus. The sequence continues at coordinate 28,842 of VMDR010009468.1, forward strand.
GAAGACGTGCTTATGAAATTTGTCAATTAAATAAGGCTGAAAAGGAGACCTAACAGGATAACTAACTGAATTACGATGTAAAATGTTCTTGACTGGCTGGAAATTGGAGCCTGTGCCCGCACAATTTGTTTTAATAGCAATAAAAAGCTAAGATGCATGTTTTGAACAAATGCATTAAAAACTTCATGATTAATGATCTATATTACTTATAAATAATTATGGAAACTTAATTTATAAAATATAATGTTGAAATTATGACATCTAACTATAATATTACATCTGCAGCCCTGGCTGGTGTGGCTGTGGATTGAGTGCTGGCCTGCGAACCAAAGAGTCTTGGGGTTCGATTCCCAGTCAGGGCATGCCTGGGTTGCGGGTCAGGTCCCCAGGGTGGGTGTGTGAGAGGCAACCACACACTGATCTTTCCTTCCCTCTCTCCCTCCCTTTTCCTCTCTAAAAATAAATAAATAAAATCTGTTACAAATGACTATATTTGCAGTATTACATTCAAAACACTTTTGATACATTTTCATTAGGACTTTACATATGCATATAAAAAATGAACACATCGCAAACATGCAGTATTAGGAATAATCACAAAATGAACATGGCTATGTAATAGCATGCAGATCTCTAAAGGAATCTTTTCCAGCATTGTGTGCTGTTCAAAATACAGTCACCCCCTCCTCCCTGATGCATTGTTCCAGAGATTCATGCATGGCTTACACATAGCAATAGACCACTCATTTTCTTAGATGTCTAATATTATGTTGTATAAAATACTACTCTATTCACTCCTATGTTGAACATGTGCGCATTCCCCATTTGGAATTATTAGGAATAATACTGCCATCAATGTTTCTGTCCACGTTTTTGAGCACCTCTCTGTGCACTTCTAATGTGCGTATGCCCAGGTATAGTATTGCGGGTACAAAAATGTTTTGTGCCTTTTAGTTAATTTTGCCAGCAATTTCCCAAAACAGTTGAACACATTTTTACTACCCCTCCAACCCATATTCCCTAGCAGTGTAATGTCTTATTGTTCCACTCTTTGCCACACGTTTTTATAGTTAGCCTTTCTTAAAAGAAAGTTTAGTCTCAATATTCTGGCTCATTGTCAATTTAATTTGCATTTTCCTGATAACTACCCTTCTTCTTAGTACCAAGACTTATTATAAAACTACTGTAAATTAAGACAGGAATATTACAGATGCAAGGCTAGACCAATACACCAAATAAATGAATGACAGAGTTCTGAAAGAAAACCACATGTGTCCATGTGTATTTTAGCACTTAATTTATGACAAATTAGCACAAGGAAATAGTAGAGAAAGGATGTATTTTTTTAAGGAATATATTCTGGGCCAATTGGACATCCACATGGGAAAAGTGAAGTGTGTGTCTGCTCTATACCACACTTGAAACTCAGGTGAAAAACATGTTGATGTAATTGTGAAAAGTAGAACATTAAAGCTTCCAGAAGATGACACTTAAAAAAACACGTCATATTCTTGGGGTTGGGAAAATAGTGAAATGGATAACCACAGGTGGGGGAAGCGTTTCCAGACATGTAACCTACAAAATGCTCCTATGCAGAATCTATAAACCAGTCCTATAAACCAACAAGAAACATTCTGAAAACAATAAAATAAAAGATTGGTCAAAGGACCTTGACTGTAAGGTGTAAAAGATATGAAAATGTGCTCATCCTCATGTGATTGACAATTTAAGAAAGACAGTAGAAAAACTAAGAATGACCAAAGAGAGTAACCAGAATGACAAGGGAATTGATCCCACAATACTGCTCGAAGGGGACCAAAGATGCTTAAGCATCCTGAGAGAAGATCAAAGAGCAACTTAATTTTCATCTTTTACTCTTTAAAAGAATAGAGCTGTAAAGTTTCCCAATGAAGTGACAATAATATCACGCATTCCAACAGTATACATGCTTTACGTATACGGATTATGCAGCTTTCACTCCTATTTTTGTAATTAATATGACTTAATTAATATTGACTTTAAAAATTACTTCTTGAGTCAATACTGCCAGAGCGTTTGCCTGCCCACAGATGACTCACTGTGCTACGAATTCCTTCCACTTTGGAATGTGACCAAGGAAGAAAACTGAAGAGCAAACTCATTCTAACCAATTTGAAACAAATGCATTTCTGAGAGAACAAAAGCCTCCTAATTAAATATGAATGTTCCTTCAAGGGCCCAGCCTTGTACATTAAGAAAATGTATTAGGAGCTCTCTTAATAATGTTGATAATATTCAGAAATTATACTGCTAAAATCAGTAAATTTCTGGCAATTAGGCAAATTTAAAAGCCAATCTATTGAGGCCTCTATGACACATTTATCACTTCAGTGTTAAATAATTGTATCTGGATTGTGATAAGCAGACTTACTGTGAAGCAAGATAGTTTTTATGTATTAAAAATATATGTAATATTCACAGGGAATTTCATATGTCAATTATATTTTAAGATCTTTGGTCTTAGCGTGTAACTCTTTATTTTTATTGAATTTATTGGGGTGACAGTGGTTAATAAAATTATCCAAGTTTCCGAGGTACAACTCACTAATACATCGTCTGTATATTGTACTGTGTGTTCACCGCCCAAAGTGAAGTCTCCTCCATCACCGTTTATTTATTCCCCCTTTTACCCTCTTCTCCCTCCCCGACTTCCTTTCCTCTAAAATCAGCCTCCTGTTATCTGTGTCTCTGAGGATGCTGTTGGTTGTTGTTGTTTGCTTAATTCCTTCACCTTTTTCACCCGGTGTCAACTTTGTTTAAAAAAATATCAAGTATTACCTTAAGATGATAAGAGACAAGAAAAATGAAAAGCAGACAAAAGACCTACACTGTTTCATCAAATGGCAAAAAGGCTGAATAGCGGTTGAAATGGATGTGCATTCAAAATTAGCTTTGATCTGCTTCCTGTTCCGCAAAGAAACCACAGTCCGATTTCTATTTCCATCATCTAGAGAAAATCTTCCCGGGAGGTCGCGGGGCCAGGCTGTAAAAGAGAGCCCCTGCACACCCGTCCAGACTAAAATAATGGTAAGTAAGTTTGATGAAACCCTCCTGGACATTTACCTGCCCTGTAGTTTTAAATTTGCTTACCAAACAGTGTAAATGATATATGGTCTTATTTTTTTTAATTTCCTGGAAATACAAGGACAAAGAGAGAAAAGACTGTGTGTGTGTATGTTACCCCCGGTGGGCATATTAGGGAAAGAAGTTTCAAGTTACCAGCAGTTAGATTACAACGTGACAATTTTTAAAACATTAAAATAGATAATGCCAACAGGAGAATGGATGATTACAAAAAAAACCCAAAACCGTGAGCTCTCTATTACTGGAGATAATTATGTGAAAGCTAATATGAATTTCTTTGGAGGAGGATTTTATATAGGATGAGAGATGGGACTAAATATCTTTTAATTTCATTTACAAAAAAAGTTGAAATGAAATACAAACTATTATGTTGAATTCATTAGCAACACTATGAAGCAATTTTAATTTCTTACTGCTTTAAAACTAACACTTATTATCCAAGTTTTGGTTGATCTATGTTATTAACATCAGGGGAGATATTATTTATACTATTGCTAAGTAGCATTTGACTATACATAACTTTTATTATTAAAGAGTCTGGTCATTTCCATTTTTACTATGAATAATTCCCCTGTTTATTCATTCAGCAAATATTTATAGGGCACTCCTATATGCTAGCCATTAAGAGTTTTTTAAAAAATATTTTCATAAGCAATTTTTATGAGGCTTTTTATACTTGGGGATTCAATTTATTTAGAGAATGTGCAAATACATTTTTATTTAATAAAGCCTTTATTACCAGGAAAAGGATATCACACTTTTAATGTGCATAGGATTGAGATCTCTTGCATGAGAAAATAAAGACAAATGAACATATTATAACCCAGTCCATGTCACAGAAATCACGTCTCTTCTTTGTAACCACTGGGGAGCTGCTGTTTGATCTTTGCCTGTAAGGAAGGCTGAAGAGCTTCCCATGGCACCCCCATATCTCTATGCCCAGTGAACCTCTAAATGCAATCAAGGTCAAAGGGTTCATTAGTTTGGGAAAAGTACTGAGCATCCCAATAAAGATTAAAAGTTATATGGGCAAGAGGTCAATATTATGTTTCCAAGTCTCCCGCTCCACACATATTCTTTTTTTTTTTTAATTACTTTATTGTTGTTCAATTACAGTTTGAATTTTCTCCCCATCACTCTCCCCCCACCCCAGCTAATCCCACCCCCCTCCCCCACTTCCACCCTCCCCCTTGGTTATGTCCATGTGTCCTCCATAGTGGTTCCTGAAATCCCTTCCCCCCACTATTCCCTCCCTGTTCCCCTCTGGCCATTGTTAGATTGTTCTTAATTTCAATGTCTCTGGTTGTATTTTGTTTGCTGTTTTCTTTTGTTTTGGAAAATATTTTTATTTAATGTGAGTTCTTTTA
>VMDR010009469.1:0-33333 GCA_007922815.1 Macrotus californicus
TAAAAAAAAAAAAAAAAAAGAATATTTGGTGCCTGGCCTTGGGAAAAGCCAACATTAGAGACCAGGCAAATTCCTTTGGGGGGAAAAAAAGACCAACAACAACTACTGAGTAGTTAAGTCCTACAAGAATCCTGGAAAGATTTCTAAACTATTGGATGTTGTTATGCCTTGGAAACAGAAGGGTAAATCTTAATTTTGAAGAAATGACTGATGAGAGAGTGAAACACATTAGTGAAACACCCACCTTAATAATCAAATACTCAGAAGACAGGACCTGAAGCTGCCCCAAAATATAGGAATTTTTGTTGGATTTCCAGGTAATCTGCCTTAGTTCTGGAATCTTCACCTTTCTGAAATCATTTCATTTCACTTTGAGGTGGATTTTTAAATATTCCCTTCTCCATACTGAACCTGAGTTGAAAACTAACTAAAAATCATTAAGATCTGTAGGCAGGAAAACTTGGAACTAAATGAAAATCCAGCTGTACCTCCCTAAACAGGGTGGAGGTCTTGACATGGGCTCAATGAATCATTATGGCATTTAAGGACCTGATGAAGTGCTGTGAGCAGGGATGCCATTTAAGTTTCCTTTCCCCTCCCTTCCCTCTTTCCCCCCACATAGGCAATGTTCTTTTGGTCATAGGCAATGTTATTACCCTTTAACTGCAAAAATAGACACAGTAATACTGCCAGCCACCCCGATTACAGGTGTCCTTCACTTCACTTTCATCTTCTGATAACGATATAAAGCCGGCTTTCCCACTCCAAACAATTTCCATTCAAATTTTATTTGCATGATTTAAAAAAAATTCCAGGCAACAAAGTTGTTCCAGTGGGCCAGTGGCTAATAGTGTAAAAGGTAATTACAATTCAGTCAATCTGAAAAGTTGTTTAGGAGGAGATGGCCTCTGTGCTCTTGGTAACTGCAGTTTAGAACCCAACCAGCTGCTGTGATGCAAGAGAAACATCTTAGTTCATTAAGATCAAAGGATCTAGTCACCTGTTCAGAGGGCTCATTTCTGCAGCTGAAAAGTATTTACACCACTTAAGAACTTTTTAAGGCCCTCTGCTTGAATTGTTGACCTTCAAATAAGCCCTCTCTGGAGAAATTACTGATGATGCAACCACTTTTCTCAAAATTTATCTGCCTGATCTTTATTGAACTTGATGTGCAAACATTTAAATGATAATTGAAACACTAATTAAATACTGGGTCTGGGCACTGGAGTCAAGAATTTGGAGAGAAAGGTCGACTTTATCTAGTGCTAAAAGCCCAAGGTGCTGCCAGTTTTCAGCAGGAGAGGTTTGGATGATGTTTGGGTTGCCCTGATGTCTACTGATATGTGCAAGACACTTCTGGGTGTAGCATCAAGCCCAACAGGCGACACAGCTTGTAACCCTGACTGATCAGCAGAAAGATTCCATTTCAGTGATATGGTGTCAATGACCTACTCTAGTCAGACTGGGGTGCAGAGAACACAGTGAGATCTCATTTTTGGATCAGGCCTTTGTTTAGATTTTTATTTCTTTAATTATGTTTCTTTGTGTCCAGGGTATACATTTTTCATTTTGAATTTTGGAGAACTGTGTGTGTACCTATTCACTTTCTTTTTATTCAGTGTCTCAAAATAACGGCTCTCAACCCTTTCTACACATAAAACTCAACTAGAAAACGCTGGTGCTAGGGCTGCATTTGATGCCAGTTGAGTCAGAACCTCTGTGACAAGTCAGTCCTAAGCACCAGACTTTAAAGTACTCTGCGATGATATTAACGTGTCGTTAGTGTTAAGAACTACTATACTAGATGTAAGCTCTGTTAAGTCAAGGACTATATCTATTTCATTCACCCTCCCATTTCTGTAATGTAGCCCAGGGCCTGACACAAAATAGCGTATTCAATAAATATTTTTGAATACATGTGCTTTGTAAGAATCCTGGGTGGAGTCTAACAGGCTGGGGCCTCTATGAGGGTCATGGAGTGTACCAATTAGAAAGACAAGCCGTGTATTTATTTGTACACCAATTCCACCGCTGATTTCTAACACCAAAACAAACAAACAAACAATGATCCTGGAGCAAACCCTGGGTGTGGGGACCACTTTGTGTTGTATTGGAGACTGTAGCCCTGAGCAAGCAAGGCCTTGAAAGAGGCCTGTAAGCCTTGACCACAATGCTGGGAATGCTGGGAATGCTGGAAGCAGGCATGTCCTGATACTAGCACCAAGTGTTCTCGTGGGAAATCAGGCCTAAAGAATGCGTTATACCCCTTGAGGCTTGCTTTGCTTGGTATAGCCCTGTTGCCATGAATCAGATATCTAAGTCCAGAGCAGGAGTGAGTTCCTGAACTCATAAACCATGCCTTAATGATCACCTGGCGTCAGCATGTCTAACGGACCCTGACCTGAGACAGATTTCTGTGTTTCTTCAACTGTTATCTATAGATAGTATCTGTTTTCTATAACTATAGTCTTTGGACATTGATTAATGAGCTATGCATGCATGCTGTACACCCCTACACATACTGATCCCAATAAAAGCCATTTTGGAGGAGGGTTCAGGGCATTCTCCACTACAGGGAATCGCACCCCCTTTCCCACCAGAACAACAGATTGTGTCCAGGATGACTTATTTCATCCACAACCGGAGGACTCTGAGGGACCGGGTCTCCCTCACCTGGGAACTTGAATGCTTTCCAAGCTTCAGTCTTTCTGTCAGTCCCCACCAGACATACTCCCTCCTTATGATTCCTATGATGAGGATTACCCCTTTTATTCCCGACATTTTAATTGTATTTTTCCCACTACCGTTTATCCCCCTTACAGAGTCCTCCCCACAGCAATCACCACACTGTTGTCCATATCCATGAGTCCTTTTTTCTTTTTGCTCGATCCCTCCTCCCCCTAATCTGCCCCCATATCTGTCAGTCTGCCCTCTATTATGAGTCTGTCTCTATTTGCTTATAGTTCAGTTAGTTCATTAGATTCCACATACGAGTGAAGTCACATGGTGTTTGTTTTTCTCTGACTGGTTTATTTCACTTAGCATAATGTTCTCCAGGTCATCCATGCTGTCTCAAAGGGTAACATTTTCTCCTTTATTATGACTGAGTAGTATTCCATCATGTAAATGTCCCACAGTTGTTTTATCCACTCATCTACTGATAGACATTTGAGCTGCTTCCATATCTTGGTGATTGTAAATAATGCTACAATGAACATAGGGGTGCTTACATTCTTTCAAACTAGTGCTTTGGGTTCCTTTGGATATATTCCCAGAAATGAGATAGCTGGGTCAAAAGGCAGATCCATTTTTAATTTTTTGAGGTGTCTCCATACTGCTTTCTACAGTGGCTACACCAGTCTGCATTCCCACCATCAGTGCAAAAGGGTTCCCCTTTCTCCACATCTTTGCCAGCACTTGTTGTTTGTTGATTTATTGATGATACCCATTATGATAGGTATGAGGTGATATCTCATTGTGGATTTAATTTACATTTCTCTGATGATTGGTGACATGGAACATCTTTTATATATCTATTGGCTATATGTCCTCTTTAGAGAAGTGTCTATTCAGGTCCTTTGCCCATTTTTAATTGGATTGTTTGTTTTTCAGTGTTGAGTTTTGTAAGTTATTTATAAGTATTGGATATTAACCTCTTATCAAATGTATCAGCAAATGTGTTCTCCCATTCAGTTGGTGTGTCAAAAACTTTTTAGTTTGATGTAATCCTATTTGTTTATTTTTCTTTTGTTTCCCTTGCCTGATTAGATATTACAGATAAAATATTGCTATGACCATTATTTGAGATTTTACAACCTATGTTCTCTTCTAGGATTTTTATGGTTTTGGGTCTAACATTTAAGTCTTTAATTCATTTTGAATTTATCCTTGTGTATGGTGTGAGAAGGTGGTCTAATTTAATTTTGCTGCAATTATCTGTCCAGTTTTCTCAACAACATTTACTGAATAAACTATCTTTAGCCCATTGTATGTGCTTGCTTCCTCTGTCAAATATTACCTGACTACAAATGTGTAGGTTTATTTCTGGGCTCTCTATCATGTTCCATTGATCTATGTTTCTGTTTTTAGGCCAATACCATTTTGTTTTGATTACTATGGTCTTGTAGTATAGTTTGATATTAGGTAGCGTGATTCCTCCAACTTTATTCTTCTTTCTCAGGATCACTGTTGCTATGCTTATCCTTTTGTGGTTCCATAGAAATTTTGGAAATATTTGTACCAGTTCTGTGAAATACGTCATAGGGATCTTGATAGGAATTGCATCGAATCTATAGATTGCCTTGGGTAGCATGGACATTATGATCATGTTAATTCTTCCTATTCATGAACACAGTATGTGCTTCCACTTCTTTGATTTTTTTTTCAATTTCTTTCTTCAATGTCTTATAATTTTCTGAGTACTGGTCTTTTACATCCTTGGTTAGACTTATTCCTAGTATTTTATTCTTTTTGAAACCATCATGAATGGGATTTTTTTCTTAATTTCCCTTTCTGAGAGTTCATTATTGGCATATAAAAACACTTTGCTCAACTCATTTATTAGTTGTAGTAATTTCTTGGTGGAATCTTTAGGGCTCTCTATGTACAGTCATGTCACCTGCAAATAAAGACAGTTGTACTTTTTCCTTTCCAATTTGGATGCCTTGTATTTTTTCTTCTTGTCTGATTGCTATGCCTAGGAAATCCAGTCCTATGTTGAATAAGAGAGGTGAAAGCGGAGATCCCTGTCTTGATTCTTGTCTTAAGGGGAATGGTTGTAGTTTTTGCCCATTGAGTATGATGCTAGAAATGAATTTGTCATATATTGCCTTTGTTATGTTTAGTTATATTCTCTTTAATCCCACTTTGCTATGAGTTTTAATCATAAATGGGTCCTGGATTTTATCAAATGCTTTTTCTGCATCTATTGATATTATCATGTGGCTTTTATCCTTCATTTTGTTTCTGTGGTGTATCACATTTATTGATTTGTGAAAGTTGTACCAACCTTACATTCCTGGAATAAATCCCACTTGATAATGGTGTATGATTTTTTTTGATGTATTGCTGTATTCAGTTTGCTAATATTTTGTTGAGGACTTTAGCATTTATTTGCATCAGGGATACTGACCTACAATTTTCTCTCTTTTTTTTTTTGTAGTCTTTATCTGGTTTTGGAATTCAGATAATGCTGGCCTTATAAAATGAGCTTGGGAATCTTCCCTCCTCTTACATTTTTTTAAACAATTTTATTTATTTATTTTAGATACTTTAGAGAGGGGAAGGGAGGGAGAAAGAAAGGGAGAGAAACATCAATGTGTGGTTGCCTCCCATGCACCACTTTTGGGGACCTCGCCTGCAATCCAGGCATGTGCCCTGACTGGGAATTGAACCAGTGACCCTTTGGTTCACAGACCAGTGCTCAGTCCACTGAGTCACACCTGCCAGGGCACTTCTCTAGAATTTTTTGAAGTAGTTTGAAAAAAGAGGTGTTAGTTCTTCTTGGGATGTTTAGTAAAATTCACATGTAAAGCCATCCCATCAGGGCTTTTCTTTGTTGTGAGTTTTTTGATTACTGCTCCAGTTTCACTAGGTGTAATCTATCTATTCAGATTCTTTGATTGTTCTTGATTTAGTTTTGGAAGATTGTATGTTTCTAGGAATTTATCCACTTCATCCAGGTTGTCCAATTTCTTGGCATATAGTTGTTCATAATATTTTCTTACAATCGTTTGTATTTCTTTGGTGTCAGTTGTTAGTTCTCTTTCATTTCTGTTTTATTTATTTGGGCCCTCTCTCTTTTTTTCTTGAAGAGTCTTGTTAAAGGTTTGTCAATCTGTTTATCTTTTTAAAGAATAGCTCTGAGATTCATTGATCTTTTGTATCATTTTTTTAGATTCTATTTCATTTATTTCTTCTCTGATTTTTATTATTTCCTGTCTTCCTCTTACTTTGGGTTTTGTTTGTTGTTCTTTTTCAAGTTCCTTTAAGTGTAAAACTAGATCGTTTGTTTGAGCTTTTTCTTATTTATTGAGATAGGCTACTGTTTCCCCTCAGTCTGATTCCACTTAGAAGGGAATGCTCTGCCTGAGAAAGATAGCCTATGCAGTATGCGGAATGACTCAGCACAGGGATCCTGGTGGCTGTTCCTTCAGCTCTCTCTCCAGAGCCACTAGCCCAAGACTCTCCTCACCTGGCTCTAGTCCACTATGCTTTTCCTCTACCAGAGCCCAGGGTAAGTGGCTGCAAATGAAATTCTGTGCACTGTCCCTTTACAAGGCTCTCTGCATCTGTAGCCATTGTCCCTTCCTGGTAGACAGAAACTCTGTTGCTTTTCACAGCCAGATGTTATTTGGGCTCCTTTCTCAGTTCTGAAGCTCTGGCTAGGGAGCCCAAGGTTTAGACCCATACTTCTCAGGGACAACCACTGACCACTGAAACATCCCTCTGGCACCTCAGCAGCCAGCCATCCCACACCTCTGCACTCCCTACCAATCTCATTGTGGTGAAGTGGTTTCTTCCATCTGTCCTTGGTTGTAAGGCTTCTCTCCAGCTAGTGTTCAGTCAGTTATTCAGGATGATTTTTCTTCAGTTTAGTTGTAATGCCAGTTTGATCCAGGAGGAGGTTAGTGTAGCTTCCACTTACTCCTGTGTCATCTTGGGTCTCCTCTCTTCATTTTCTTACTGCATTCTAGTTTTCTGATTTCAGTGGATCCTTGCCCTGATTCTTATCCTGCACAGGATATGTCCCCAGCTGCTTGGAGTGCTGCTGGCAGACAACTTTCTAGATATCAACCTCCTGTCAATAAGAGAATTGCCTCAACCAAGCTCATGCCCCCTTTTGGGGGCAGCCCACATCTAATAACTGATGTGAGACTATAAAGACTCACACATTGCCCCAACTCAGGGCAACTCTGATGGACTATCTCTGCCCAGAGCTCCTGTGGGCTAAGCTGAAGTCTTGGTTGAGACTGTATCATAGCTCAGCTCCTCCCTCTGCCATCCCCTTTGTCCTTCCTCCACAGGTGTTGATAAGAACATGTCTGAGTGAACTCCTTCACTCGAATCTCTGTATCACAGTTGGCTTACCAGTCACAAAGACAAGGGCATGTGTTACTTTACCTCAGCTATCCATGTCTCCTCAGACTGAGCCTGGGGTCCTCATACCCCTGTCTGCTATGTGGCAAATGCCTTGGCAGTAATGATCAAGACAGACAAAATTCCTGCTCTGATTGTGCTTATGTTCTGGTGGGAGAAACAAGCAACAAGCAAACACATATGTAAAGCTGGGTGATGATGACAACCATTTAGAGAAATAAAGCAGGGCAAGAGAACAGAGAGGGAAAACGGTGAAGGGGGGTGAGAATGATGGTGTGCTTGAGATGTCTCATACTGCCTTGTGAAAACCAATTCTTAAATTCCGAGCAATTTTGCAAGCCAGTTGTTAAACAGAGCTATTATTAAAAATTCAATTAAAAGAACTTAAAATTAAACAAATCATATTATAAGTGAAAGTAAAAATACTGAAAACTCATCGCTTTCTCATTTTACTACATTTTGCTATTATATATGGTCTTGTGGCTATTTACATCTATTATATCATATCTGCATGATGGAAATACTGTATCATGGTGCACTATTGCACATCTCTTTGTAATTATACTTTCAGTGACATCAATGAGTCTGAACTGCATTCATTCAATTGCAACCATAGGTCAGCTATGGATACAAGTACATGGTGGAAATCAGTAAAAGCACTCGTAGGGAATCAACTGACTATGGAGAATTTATGATAAAGAATGATGCATTTGTTATTTTTGTTTCTAAATTGTGTGAAATACATTTTTATAACAGTAGTTTTACTTTTGAGTATTTTATATCAGTAATTTATAATAAACATATAAACTTATGTAGATGCATAAATATTCCATCCAGAGGTCTGATTGTAAACATGTACCAGTGCATTAACAGGTAGAATGCTTCATTTCAGGCATATTAGGGAAAAAGAGTACAGCATTTAAGCTGATACCTGATTGAATCCAGGTTTAATACTCTTTCTGAGAAAATATGCTGCCCCAAATCCTTTGTGTTCTCATTTCTTGTTCTCAGATGGCGGTCTCTAGACAATTCTGTTAACACTTCACTCATAAGGATGATTTATCTCTCTCAACCTTTATTGATTTCTTTTAGGATTTTGAGAACTTCTATTAGGTCACAGCTCAAGGTCTTATCTTTCCCAGTGAGGAGAAACTCAATCGTCTTGGTTCATTATCATTTGCATTCTCATAGCACTTTTTGTTTGTAATTGCCTACTATAAATATATTTAGTCATCTTTAGCTGTTTATATGATAGCTACAGGTACTTTTAAAGTAAATAACCAATCTCTTAATTATAAAGTTTCTCTCTTCTGGGAATTTAGGTGCTTTCATCTTGAACTAATTTTCTGTTAGCCACACTAAAAGAAATTTCAGTTACCAAAGTGCAGGAATTATAATAAAAAAGACATAAAATAGAAAAGAAGTTAGGTGTCCCAAACCACCTGTTGGCATTGGGACCATGAACAAATCACATGACACCCTAAAACCTCAATTTCCTAATCTGCACCATGGGAATTTAATTTGGCAGACTTTGATTGCAAAAACAAGTAAGGGTCACTGCCCTCAAGGAGTTAACAATTAGTCCTACAACTCTTTCTAATTCAATGTGATAAACACTAATTATAGCTGTGACCTAAATTCAGAATTGTGTGAATTATCAAATGAGGTAATATAATCAGTATATTTTGTGAACATGGAAAATACTGTACCATAAATATGTTAAGATATGTCATATTGCTTCCGAATATGGGAGCAACATGGCGGTGCTTTCTGGCACCTGGGAAATGCCTGCTGAAGGAATGAATCGAGTAGTGTGCCAATGGGTTACTCAGGTAAAGATTACCTTGTCTTTAGGTAAAGTCTAGCTCTGCCACTGTGTAGTTATGTTTAAGCTTCTTAATCAACACATGGTCTAAAACGAGTGTGTGTTACAAAATTTAGTCTAATTATAAGACAAGATATTCAAGGAAACAAAATATTCCTTTAAAAGAACCAAATCATACTATTTTATTATTCTGTACCTTTCCTAGGCATTAATTTTAGCATTTGCAGTAGCGTCCTGTTGGTCTTTTCTGAAGCGTCCAGAGTGATGGTAACCACCAGCTCACTTCAGGTGAGGCAGCATGCAGGAAGTGGTGATCATGGCTGGAGGGCAACAGAAGAAAGTCCGTCATTGGTTAAGAGAAAATGCTTACATATTGTGTAATTGAGTTCTTTAAAGAAAGGAAAAAAAGCTTTTCCCATTGTATGAATTATAACTATTTATTAGAAAATTTAAAAAATACTAACAAGCAAAAATCTAGTCCCCTGCCCTTCCACCACCCGAGGACCATTACTTTGAATCTTTTGGTATCTATTCCTCCAATTTTTATCTACGTGTATTTTTGTGTGGTTGTAATAATTCTTGATGTACAATGTACCCTGCTTTTTTCATTTAAAATTCTAACAAAATAATTTTTTAAGCTACTAAAATTCTTTTCAAACATCTGTTTAATTAACAGCATGTATTTTATTGTGGGAATGTGTCATACTGTGGTTGGTCTTGGAACCACAGCACCAAAACTTACTGGAAGGAGTGAACATTGACTCTGCTTTAATTACCTGGGAAGATTATATTCTTATTACAATGGCATTGCCATGGCTTAGATTATATTTGCAATGGCATTTGGAGGGAACACTTTCAAAATAAGTCAGAAAATTGATGTCATTAACAATATACAATTTTGTTAAAACAAAAATGTAAGTTTACTTATCTTCTTCTAATGAACTAGGTGTGACTTTTGCTATTTCTAATAACCAAATTTACCTTGAAGAAAAAGCATTTACTAACAGCAAAGACATTCAAAAAGATTCTGTACCGGCTTTAACAGCAACATCCAAAGAGAAAGTTGAAAATATTTTGTTAAATGGCTGCATGGTAGGATAAATTCTATTTTCTTATAGAGTGACTATTGAGGTAAAAAAAAAGAAAACTAATTTGCCTGAGTCATTTTCATTATGTTTGTTAAAAATTAGGCATTTTATGTTACACTATCCCCCTCATCTCTGAAGACCCTCAAGAAATGGTCATACCCTAGGAGTTAAGTCTCTCTAGCTGCTCTGTCCCTGCAGTGTGGCCTTGAGTTTCAAGGTTCCCGATTTGAACACTGCTGTTATATCATCACTCTTAACGTTATCTCTGCTCTGAGGTTAGAAGCAGAGAATCCCCCAAGGTCTTAGGCAGAAGAGAGTCAGTTCTTGGTTAAGAAAAGAAAAAACAAAACAAAAACACCGCCTCAAGCTCTTCTTATCCAGAAAACTGGTGTGGTTTGGTGTGGTGTTTATTTATTAATGACTGCTAAGTACAAAGTCCTGTGCTGGGCATTCAATTTTGCCTTAATGCAAGAGCATGCAGGGTGAATCTTTAGTAGTTGAGCACCAGTTTGCATGGAATGGCAGAAGAACAGAGTCTTAGGAGTCAGGGGCCCTGTTATGCTAACAAAAACATTATCTCCACTTCTAACTTAGACAAATCTCTTTCATTTTGCCTTAGTTTCTTCATTTGTAAAATGGTGGGAATTTTTATGAGTTGATCTTCAGATTACCATTAAACTGCAGAACACCTGGGCTCTGCACATGTGGTCAGGAATACAGGGAGACATCAGGATTCTAGCCATGGTGAATTTTGCTCTACAAAGACTCAGAGTGCTTTCATAAGCATAGGCCTGAAAAATGAATATGAGTGTTGCATAAAGAAGATAAAAATTCCTCCAAACAAACGGTCATAGCCGGACTTTGCCTCCAGAAGGAAATTGAACTAATAATATTTGAATTCTTCTTCTACTCTATCACCACCTCTGCCTAGTTTTCTTTTCTCCACCAAGTCAATGAGGGGAGACTTAGTCTGGGTCAGTGTGGGTGGTGACAGGAAGGGCTATGAAGTCTCTGCGGGCCTGTTACATGGCAGCGTTATGAGGGGTTCAAATGCTCAGAGAGGGTGAGGTTAGAACAGATGGAGACGTCAAGGTAGGAGAAGGAAATTTTAGTAGTTGTTCAGAAGAAAAAAGAGGGTGGAAGTCTCAGAGAGAGTTTAAGAAGCACATTTTAAGAACAGAGAAGATTTTGATAACACTTGTTCAACTCCGACTGCCTGAATCCAAGGATGCAAGGAGCAGACTGGGACATGGCTGCAGATATGCACTGTGAGGCCATGAGCATCTCACATGGTGTCACAGTCTATTGAGCTGGGGCAGACTGAAACAGGGAATAGGATTCTAGAGTATGCAGCCCGTGGAATAATGCTGGAAAGCAGTCCGTTCTATCTTACTTTTGGGTCCAGGGCAGAATTCTCTCAGAGAGCAGACACTTGTTTTCCAATGGGTTAGAAAAACAAGCGGGACTCTTTGGCCTCTGTGTAGGGGTTTTTTATGCACAGTCAGAACACCAGAGGGCCAGGCTGACCACCCACTTCAGCCCTTGGAGCAGGGACAGACTATCATCTGTAACTCCATTAGCAATGGGGTGGAGAGCGCTGCCCACAGCTTGTCATGGTGCCAGGCAAAAGCATTGGCAGCCTGCAGAGCCTGGTGAAGCTAGCACTTGGGATGAGGTCTGAAACATATTTTTCAGCTTGACTTTTGAGAAGGTGGTGATGAATGGAGGTGGATAAAGGAACAGTTAATGGATAGAAGCTGCAGCCTCTTTTTACTCTTTTATTGAACATCTCAATGCCAGGCGGACTTTCTTGTCTATGTGTCTGTGCCTCAGAAATTCTCTCTCTATGTGCTCGTGGTAAAAGCCTCAGGGTGTTTGCATTAATAAGCCCCTTTAAAAATGTCAGGCGAGAAGTGCTAAAGATGTTTACACCAGCGACTTCTCAATCTTGCTATTTTAATACTTGCCTCGACCCTAGGCTTCATAGAAATGTGAAAGGTAATGAAGTGTTTCATATGCTGTTTTCTGTCTTTTTATTCTAATTTAAATCTATCATTTAGTTCATACTGTAAAAATGATGTTTACTGGAGTTCCTTGCAGCCCAGAAATGCTTATCTGAGCTTGTATTTCAGACGTATCATGTATGCACCATTGTACACAACCAGCACTGTGGGAGGACAAATATTTTTAAATTTTTTGGCTCCAGTTTTAACCTGGAAATCTGTTGGTTTTCTGCTGTAATATAGCCCGTAGGGGTCCAGTGGGACCTACGTCCTTTGGTAAAAGCCAGAAAGGAGGACAGTGTCCCCAGACCCCTGAGTGAGAGGCCCTTTTGGTCCATCTTGAGGCTGTGCCTTCCCCTTCCCTTGACTTTACCTTTTTAGCTATAGCAAATGGGAAGAAAGGATAAAAGATTTCTATATTATGTTGTTTGTTGAGAAGTATTTAATTAGTGTCAGAGAGATTTCTAAATGGCCGTATGAGCTTACTAAGCGTATTCTACATGTCTAATGGTACAAGGTGCCATGGAAACAAAGCCCCTGGCCTCCAGCACGTCCCAGTTGAATGGGACCAGCAGACCTGTAAACAATAACATGATGAGGTAAAGGCAATTGTGAAACAGAGAAACCCGTACCATGAACCACCAGAAGAGGGAGCAATAGATACCACCTGGACAGCTCAGGGAGAAAGAGAGGAGAGTGCGACTTAGTTTCAAAAGGAAATGAGCCAACACCATGTCCAGGACAATCCAGATAAAGGGGGGAGAATGTGGACAGAAACCATTAGAAGCACTTAGTGTTTCCTGGGCACCAGGGACTGAGTGTGGGTAAAACGTCAA
Organism: Macrotus californicus; assembly: GCA_007922815.1. Taxonomy (NCBI): domain Eukaryota; kingdom Metazoa; phylum Chordata; class Mammalia; order Chiroptera; family Phyllostomidae; genus Macrotus; species Macrotus californicus. The sequence goes on from VMDR010009469.1 coordinate 12,851, forward strand.
GTTCAGGGTAGGGACCATGGAGGAGTCAGGGCTAAGGCTGGAAACACAGGGTGCAATTCACTGAGACTGCCTTGAACTGCTGTGAAATGCCTTTGGGCTTATCCTTTAGCCATCTGAAAGCCAGCATAGAACTTAAATCCAGGAAGTAAAGCAAAAATGTATGTGTTTTAAGGGAGTTTTTTCTGATGTCGGTGTGAGTGATAGATGAAGAGGGACATGGAGGTGCCAGTTAGCTTAAAACTTGTGAGAGCATGAATTAAAGGAATGATAGCGGAGCCAGAGAAGGGGAGCTGGCCCCGGGCAATATTTCTGAAATAGGGTTAGTAGTGTTTCGTAATATTTTTAGGCACAAGGTGAGAATAAGCACTGGCTCTGGGGAAAAAATATTGTGAAAATGGGTAAAATTTGTTTTCCAGCCTCTGGATTCCCTTTGGTGGCTTTGGCTTCTCTCTGTGGGACATTTAATCAAAATGTGCTCTTAGCTCCTTAAGTCACATTAACGTGGACTTAGTGATCGCTGATTGAAGCTTGAAACACGACTTCCCCATGGTAGGGTTTATATTTTACTTTTTATTTGTGCTGTGATTTGCATTTCTAATTGTATGATCTATTTAATTATTTATATTTTACTATGAACATAAAGATATTCATGAGTGTTTTTGTGTTATGCAATCATTAAAAAACAGCTTAACAGTAAATACTTTTTTTGCGTCAACTGTGGTATGTCCAAAGATGTTATGCAGAACAGCCAGCTAAAACAAAATATGCAGAAACACATTTATTGACTTAGAAAGTTGTTCCAAATAGAAAAGAATAAAAGTTTACAAATAGTATGTACAGTATAATCCCATTTTCTAAAAGTATATATTTTTAAATGTGTTAAGCAAAGAAAAAAGACTGAACAAGTATTTCCCCAAATGCTGACAGTTGCTATCTTTCTGTGGGAAGTGAAATTATCAGTGACTTTTCTTTTCTTCATTATATGTCATTCTTGTAGGTTCCAACTTTTCAATAATGAGTATATTATGATGTTCAATTGGATTTCCCCATGGAAGCATCAAGATATATTGGGTATGACATTCGAAAATAAGATTCTGGACCAATTGTAAACTTTCAAAAGTAACTTCAGACACACAATTTTACAAGTTTTAAGCCGCTCATCCACAGTGAGAGTGAGTGTGAAGTGCCAAGAACTTGAAGATCAGTAGTGCCGGACTTCTGCAGGGATTTCTTTGAAGAGATTTCTACTGTGGGTAGTCCTCAGAGGATTTGTCCTATCCTCATCAAGCAGGAGAGGTGGAGGGGTGTGTTCCTTTCCCTTCTACCCAAGAACAAGGGTTTCAAGAGCAGGACTGGGAGAATTTGAAGTGTATCCCAGCAATGGAAGGGGAATGGACTTGCGTCTGACTCCCACCCCAAAAATTGAAAGAGGGGGATGGATGGTCGTCTAGATCTTGAGAGACAAGTTCAAGCAAAGGTGGCTGCTTTAGGATGAGCTGACACTCTCAGAGCTTGTGAGGACAAAGAGTGGATAATTATTTTCTGTGGCCTACAGTGGGCCACACTCAGAAGAGAGCTAGTGGGGGCTCCCATGAGGCCTTGTTCAAAAGAGAGCTGAAGGGACAAATAGAAGTTCAACATGTTTCTGGATTCCTAGGGACTGTGTTAGACATAAGTAATGTGGTCAGGAATGATGAATTACCCTCTTTATGGGAATTACAGGTTAGAAATCCCCAACACTGGTGATGGGGTAGTCCCTCGAGGAGGCAAGAAAATTCCTGTTAGAGAACAGATCAGGCTCAGAAACCATGAAGTCATCTTCTGACAGTACCAGTTCAAACAATACATTCTTTTGTCTCCCCTTCCTCTCTCAGGTTTGACCCTGGAGAGGTCAGAAAGCACAGTTAGTAGGAGAAGGAGGAGAGATAGAAGCATAGGCTTCTGCTTGCAGCTGGGGAGAACATTTAAGCCACACTTGGAGTTTATGTAGGATTCAACATTTTTAACACAGCATCAGAATTAGGTTTGGGGACTTAGAGTGAACACTTAATTATTACCTAAGAGAGACTAAAAAAGTCATGAAGTCATGGAGTTATTTGAGTTTTCATCTATGAGCATTAAAAATAACATTTTCCCACCTTGTATATGAGAACATTTTAAGGGCAGAGTTGGATAAAAGAGTTACTTTATATCTTTATCAATTAAGCTTTGTTTATTTAATGTCATCTTTCAAATATATATTAGCTCGGTAACTCTTAGTGTTAAGTACACTCAGACCCAGGAAAATCCCTGAGACTGAAAGCTGAGCTCCGAAAGCAGAGGGCAGGAAGCAACCATTGGAAAGAGGCTGGCCACACCAGCTTGGTAAATAATAGAGTTTATTTAGGGAAATTTACATGTGAGAGAGGTGTATCTTGGGTGGCTACAAGACAAATGGATCCCTGTGCTTCTTGACAGGTGCCAAAGAATTATTCAGAGTAAACTGGGGGAATAGTCATGTACTGGTACGTGAATGCTACCAGGTTCAGAAAATGCTTCACATGCTCGACCAGCTCAGGACAACAGCCTCTTCCAGGAACCAGAACATAGCAGGAGGCAAGGGAGGGCGCTGACTTGGGTTAGCACGAGCATTAATTACGATCAGACAGTTGCTAAGGGAGGGTTGGCAGAAAGCAGCCTTTGTTCTGGACTGGGTCCAGTTTGCAGGACAGACAGTGCTCATGTCAGGGAACAGTCTGTCCCTCCTCCACACTTAGGTCAGGGGCTTCCTTTTACAGGTTATCCCACTGATGACCACTTGAATACCCTATCGTCATCTTTATAGCAGGTAGAATCAGCCATGGCCTGTATCTTGAGTTATTCTTCCAAAAGCCACACAGCATTTTACGAAGTACCTCTCTGTGCTAACAAAGATTTCAGGACCACCGACGCTGGTTCTGAATACACAGGCCTCTCTCCTCTGCCCAGTTAAGGTGTTTCTCCCACCTTCTTTGAGAGAACACGAGACACATTTCCCCTGGAAAACTAACTTGTAACTCTCCAGGGGTTGACAGAATGCACTACTATTCTTGGACTCACTTCTAGGGGGCACTAGTGAGCATTGAAAATTATGCAGCAATCACCATGCGTGACAACTGTTTCCGAGGCACTCGAGAACAGGAATTTTCTGAAGGCGAAGGCAGAATAACACTTTAAGTCATCTGAAAATTTGAACCGGTTCACTCATATGTTGAACATCACTCTGCGGGGCAGGAGAGATGTAAACTATGAGGAGTGTGTGTGTGTGCACACGTACATGTGCAGGGCAGTGTTCCAGAATACATCCTGAAGGTTGAACTGTGAATCTGTTACACTCACCTAAGCTTCGCATCTGCTGCTGCTACTGACTTTTATAGTAAGAAAAGTTTTTAGCTGAAAGATGATTTTGGATTAGGAAAGGATAGAAAATAAAATACCGAAAAATCAAGACAAAAATCCTTCTCTTGATGTTGACAGTAGTACCACAGTAAGATTACTCCTGCTGAAAGAAAAGCAGCAGCAAGAGGAGTGGATACATGTCTTTTCCATAGGCTTGCACATGGAAACCTGCCCATTGGACATGGGGACTCCGGGCCACTGACCAGGCAGAAGCTGAGTCCCTGAATGCTTGCTCAAACTGTCAGCTCATGGGGGAATCTCCTGCTGTGTGTACCCCACATTCCAGAAGGTCAGAAGGTACACTCTGCGTTGGGGTTTGCTCAGGGGGTGAACAGCGATGAGAACTTTTAGTTTCAATGCTCTGTTTACACTTGGATTCCTGAACCACTGTTCACGGGTCACCCAAAAGGAGGCATGGAAACCGTTGCTAGTCCTCCTGAGTATGTGTCTGTTGCATAGGATGGGGAGGCCACTTCAGCAAATATCACATAGGAGAGTCCGTGACCTGCTTCTGTTTAACTTTCCCTTCAAAGCACTCATCAGGCAGGACCAGACAAACAGCTATGCTTGCTTTTTGTCTGTAGTTCTAGACAGAGATATATAAAGCACTTAGAATACCTGTACATAGTAAAAGCTTCATAACCAGTGTTTATTACTGCAGAAATAAGCAAGGAAACTAACATTTATCAGGCACCCATCATGGGCCAGAAAACTGCCAAGTATGTACTTCCAGCTTTTCTTGTTTCCACCTCATAACGACTCTGTAAGTTTAGTCCCTCAACTAGTTTAGGGTGATGAAATGACTTACCCCCCCAAACAAGCAGCTACTCTGTGACAGATCTTGGATTTAACACCAGGTCTTCTTTATTGCCTGTTCTGTGATTCAGTGTTTGAAACATAGAAAACAAAAGAAGAATAGATGTTTCAGAAGTTCATGCCTCTGAGAGTTAATGAGCTGTCAGTGTGCTTCAATTAAAATGCTCTAACTGTGAGTGTTTGGCACCCTGCCCACCTGTATTGGTGAGGGCACACTTGTTGCTGGCAGAAAAACCCTGCACATTTCAGTGGCTTTGCATAGAAGTTTATCATGCTCACGTCAAGGCCAGACAGTGTTGGTGGATGAGGTAGGGCTGGAGCTTCTGCATTTACAGATTTAGGCATATATCTTCTTGCCAGTCCTGCTGTCCTCTATCGGATCCTCTGCCTGCAGCTAGCAAATGAGGACAAAGCGTGAGTTTGGCCCATTTAGATTAATTACTTCTAGGCCAGGCCTGGAAGTGGACATACCGCTGCTGCCTACATCCCTAACCCCTAGAACTTGAACACATGCAAAAGAGTTGGGAAAGCAAGTTTGATTGCAGGCACAGGAGGAACATAGGCTTTGTGACTAGATAAGCGGGGCCACAGCCTATTCTTGTGGTCACTAAATATTAATTTCACACTTTCTTCCATATGTAGAACCCCTCGCTGCCCTACCCAAGGAGTCAACTCTTGGATCCAGGAAGTTCCCACAACCAGCTCAAAGTCTAGGGTCTCTGGGCAATACAAAGTCCTCATCAGGCTTGAGTATGGAGCCTCTGGTAACCTTCGTTCTCATGAAGTGAAAAAACAAGTTATCAGTTCCTACTCCCCACCCCCTTTCCCCTCAATAGACAATAGTCAACCAATATACAACTTAAACCAGTTATTTGGTGAAGGGTAGAATGGGAGACACGAAGCAGTCACGTGTGCATCATACTTCCAAAATCCTCCTGGCCAGGCATTTTGGAGGGTCCTTCCCTGGCAGTGGAGGAAGGGAGATGGTTAGACAGACACAGAGTCTGTGCTCTGCTTCTCACTCTCCATGACCCTTGACCCACCGCTGGGAGCATCTTCCTTCTCTGTTTTCCACGTGGTTACATCTGAAGTGGGCACAGGGGAATAAGTTCTCCCCTGGAGCTCTACAGCTTTCACAGCCCACTTCCTGCTTATGCAAGTTTGGGAGTCCCAAAATTGCTTTGAGCCTTAAACAGTCAGAAGCCTCATTAGAGCAACTGGTGATTATTTTGGCAATATAATTTTCTTAAAGACTCAGTAAGTTTCTGATCTATTCGCTTCTAATTAGTAATTGCATTTCAAGTTCTTTCCCAGACATAATTCTCAAACCTGATTTCTTTCTTTCCTCTTTCATTCCCATGTACCCCCATCTCAACTCCTTCGCAGTGAATTTGAGGTTCACTGAAACTATAGGCCTGCATGCCAAAATAACCCCCTTATTCTGATTTTTGCTACAAAGTCACTGTGTATCAGCAAAAAATCTTAGTGGGTCTGCAGCTCAGGACCTTTTCCAGTCTTATCTCTTATTGTTTGGAGTGCAGCAGCAGTTGGATCTTCCAAATTTGTAAGACTCTTGATCTTGGGATGCTTTTCATTCCCTTCAATCTCTGCATGAAAAACATTCCGTCATTGTCTGAGTTTCTGTACTCAAGGCATTTCTGAGTAATTACCATGCTTTCAACGGCCTCTTTCCCACCACTTTCTTCACAGCTTCTGGTTTAGAGGCATGTGGCCCTTTCTTGAAGTTATTGCAGATGGCACTTATGTGAAGTGCTTGGCCAGAGAGTTATCAGCACTTTCCAATGCTCTAGCTTGCTGTATTTATTTCCTCACTGTCTGCTATCTGACCACTAAGACGATACGACATATTTTAGGCTTTTACTAAGTTAGCGTTCCAGTTTCTGTTCTAACTTCTGTATTAAAGAAGACTGACTGCTAGAACCAGCAACCTCACAATATCAGTGGCTAACACATTCCAAGTTCATTTATTCCTTATGTACAGTCTACTTGACATCAAGGGCAGAGCAGAGCTCCTGCACACACACTCAGGAACGAAGGCCCCATCCACACTCTTGTGGCTCTGGCATCTCCTAGGCATTGAGTCCCCTGCTAGATTTTCTGTATCAGATTTCAGACTGCCTGGAAGTGACTTACATCACCCACATTCTATTGGCCAGAACTCCTCAAAGGCCATGTTGAATTTCAAGGCAAGGTAGAAAATGTCGTTTAGCTGTGTATATGATTTGAAGAGAGAGCTAATATGTCTCCACCACACTGCCTCTGCCCTGAGGTGCTGAGATGTTCTCAGCTGTAGCAACTGAGAAAAAATCAGATGGAGTGCGGCGTGGTGTACGAATGCTCCTCTCCCAAGGGCCACAAGTCAGTGTTCATGAAATAATAGATCAATTTTTCTCCAGATTTTATATTTTCAATTGAGTAAAATATTGAATATTGGAGAGCCACTAAGTGAAAGGGACACTGACATACTTTCAGCATTCAATGATTGTCCAAGTGTTATTTTGCAGAAATAGATATGACTGGTTTGGCTTTCTAGAGGGTACCTGACTCTTTGACAGTAACTCCTTCTGGGAAATACCTTCTGCATGTACAAATGCCCCCTTGTTGTCTCTATGTCAGAATGTTTTACATAAAATCATTATTATCTCTTTGTAGTTATAGATACTTATATCATAAGATGTACAACTCTAAATAAAGTAAAATAAGTAAGATTATGGCCCATTATCTCTGGAACATGATTTCAGGCTGATTGCATAAGAATCAAGTTATTTACTTTGATAAAATACACATGCTGGGATCCACTTCTGGAGAGGAGACAGTTAAAAAAACTACCCAGGATTATCTTAATGGTCAATCTGGTTTAGGTATTATAGTTCAAGAAGACCAGGTTACATCAAAATTACAATTAAACTATAGAACGACCATCATTCAGAATCTCCTGAAATCTGGCTAAGCAGAAGTCCTACAACTAGGGAATTAAAGGAGAAGTCACATCAAGACAGGTAGGAGGGGTGGGGATGTGGAGTGGGTTGCTCCCACACCCACATGTGGCAGATAAAAATTGGGAGTAATATTGTGGTTGCGGAATTCCACTCTGAGGAACAAGGTGTCCCAGCCTCACGCCAGGCTCCAGCCCAGGTTCTAGTGCCAGGAAGGGAAGTCCTCACAACTTCTGTCCTTAAAATCCAGTAAGGATTGAGGCTGAGTGAGACAGAGGTCTTCTGAAGTATCAGGCATACCTTCTTAAAGGGCCCACATACAGACTTACTTGTACTCACTCCCACTGAGCTCCAGTGCTGGGACAGCAGCTCAAAAGGCACCAGGGATATCTGAAGAAGAACTGAGCTGCCCAGCATCAGAGGGAGACCTGGGGAACAGCTTTCTCCCACACAGAAGTGTTAGCAGAGGCCATTATCCCTTTGATGAACCCTCTCTCCACAGAACTGGCAGGTGGACACCATATCTGAGTCTCCATCAACTTGGTTTATACTGTTTGCCCCACGCTGGTAATTCCCGGAGACTCAACTTTTGGTCTCCCCCAAGCTATTTCCAGTGGCTTTTCCATACACATGGGCTGTCTTGGTTCATGCTTCAGATTTTCCTAAATCTCTCAGACAAGCGGCATTTGTCCTCAACATGCCCTGTACCTCTTGCTCAGTGGTCCCAGGCCAGGTACTAGCAGCAGCCAGTGTTGATTCACAGCTTGTCCTCACCTGGGCCCCTCCAAGCTCAGCACAACCATCTGCAGATGGCTTTGTAGCTCATTCTGGGTGGCCCCAAGGAGAACATAGACAGCAGCTGACCACCTAGTGGACAGCTTCAGACCATGTTGAAGCATCACCACCCAAGCACCTATACAAACACCCACTCAAGGGGCAGATTCAGTGGGCACAAGAGTCCTGCTGAAGAAACTCCTGTCTATGTATGTGGGCAGGGGGACTGTGCACAGCTGATCTTCCATGGTGGTCAGAGGTCGATGGTTGCCACCATTCCTTGTAGCTGATTGGCCTGGGAGTGAATTTCTCCCATTGACTTGACAATAGTAATTAAGGCTCAACTATAGGAGGAAAGTGTACACAGCCAACAAAGGAGGTGCACTTTGAGGGTCCAGCTTCAGTGATTGGAGTGGTTACACTAGGCCACTCTACCAAACCAGGGAGACATAGCAGCTCTAACTAATATATAGAAACAAACACAGGGAAGCAACAAAAATAAGAAGACGAAGAAACATGTCCCAAATGAAAGAACAAAACATCAAAAAAAGAACTAAACAAAATGGAGACAAGCAATCTACAAAATGCAGAGTTCAAAACACTGCTTATAAGGATGCTCAAGGAACTTAGTGAGAACCTCAACAGCATAAAAAAGAACCAGTCATAAATGAAGGAAATACTAACTGAAATAAAGAATACTTTATAAGGAATCAACAGTGGAGAGATGAAGCTGGGAATAAATCAACAGTTTTGAATACAAGGAAGCAAAAATACCTAATCAGAACAGCAAGAAGAGAAAAAATCTAAAAAAATGAAGATAATGTAAGGGATCTCTGGGACAACTTCAAGCATGCCAACATTCACATCATGGGGGTGCTGGAAGGAGAAGAAAGAGCAAGAACTTGAAAACCTATTTGAAAAAAAAACAAACAGAAAATTTTCCTAACCTGGTGAAGGAAGTAGACATACAAGTTCAGAAAGTGCAGAGACTCCCAAACAAGATAAACCCAGGCCTGTGTGACTCAGTGGATTGAGGGCCAACCTGTGAAACAAAGGGTCACCAGTTTGATTCCCAGTCAGGATACATACCTGGGTTTCGGGCCAGGTCTCCAGTCAGGGCACATGCCTGGGGTATGAGATAAGCAAACACATATTGGTGTTTCTCTCCCTCTCTTTCTCCCTCCCTTCCCCTCTGTCTAAACATAAATAAATAGGCCACTGAGCACCTGAAGTCCTGGAGTCCGAGCTCAATGGCCTCGGAGCCACACTCCCCAGAGCCACCGGACCTGGTGCAAACGAGGAAGGGGTCTGGGCCAGGGACCCAAGGTGGGAGGAGGCTGCAGGGAAGGTGTCAGGGCAGAGCCGTAGCCTGTGAAGGTTGAGTAGGGGAAGCATATAGAGCTCCGGCCTGGAGGCGGGGTTCCTGGGGGAGTAAGCAAGGAGCATGCTCTGAGAAGGAGCCTACAGGGTTGAAGGGTGGGGTTTAGTGGGGCAGGGAAAAATACGTAAATAAAATCTTTAAAAAAACATAAACCCAAAGAAGCCCACACCACAACACATCATAATTAAAATGCAAAAAGTTAAAGGCAAAGAGAGAATCTTAAAAGCAGAAAGAGAAAAGCAGTTAGTTATTTACAAGGAAGTACCCATTACACTGTCAGCTGATTTCTCAAAAGAAACTTTTCAGGTGAAAAGGAATTGGCAAGAAATATTCAAAGGGATGAAAAAGCAAGGACCTACAACCAAGATTACTCTACCCAGCAGAACTATCATTTAGAATCAAAGGACATACAAAGAGCTTCCCAAGACAAGGAAAAGCTAAAGGTGTTCATCATCATCAAGCCAGTATGATATGAAATGTTAAAGAGTCTTCTATAAGAAAAAAGAAGAAAGAAATACAAACAATAAAATGGCAATAAATACATATCTGTCAACAACTGAATCTAAAAAACAAAGGAACAAGCAGATCAGAAACAGACTCATAGATACAGAGAACATTTTGATGGTTGCCAGATGAGAGGGGCATTTGGTGGGGTGGATAGAAAGGGCGAAAGGATCAAGAAATACAAATTGGTTGTTACAGAACAGTCATAGGGATATGAAGTACAACATAGGGAATGTAGTTGATAATATTCTAATAACTATTTATGGTGTCATATGGGTACACAATTTATCTAGATGATCACTTAGTAAGTTATGTAATGTCTTATCACTGGGGTGTACACATGAAACTAATATAATAAGGTATGTCAATTGTAATTGAAAAGTGAAAATTCTTTAACACTGGGGGTCAAAAAGAAGACCAGGTTGCTCTGTTTCATCCGAATTTTAAGTTAGTGACTTTGGGTTGGCCGTATAACATGAGACCCTTAAGACGCTCGTGCTGTGGGAACTTGGGTTTCTGCACCTGGGGTTTCTTCCTGGAGCCAGGAGAGAGAACACTCTCCCTTCTTTAATCTAGTTGAATTACTGAATGGTTCCTTGTTCGTCTCTTATCTATTCTCTAAGCCTGTGAATTCTCTGATAGCTAAATGATTAAAGGCAACTTTCCAGTTTCCTAAAAAGGAATAAAGGCTCTTTGTGGTGCTGGCTTATTTTCAAAAACTAAAACAGGCTTCTAAGTTTTGGAGTTGTTTTTATGTGAGAATATAAAGTCAAGAATTGTAAGCAACTAACATACTGGTCACAACCTACAAGTTCTGGGACTTATGCTAGTGAAATACCCTGGGCAAGAAAGACAAAAATGGGTATGCCTGCAAGAAACCTGCTCCTTTTTCCATCAGTGCCATACAAGGGCCCACCCCGAGTCAGTAAAATGTTGATTAGTCTGTCACCAGTAAGCCAGGAAAGGTTGACCACTGGTGCACATGGCCATTACCCCCAGTTTCAGCAGAGGAAGAGGTTGGTCTCTGACCCTACAGAATGTCTCATCTCTCTTCTCTGTAACAGTGGGAAGGACATTAGACTCCGAGTCAAAAGACCTGAGTTCTTGCTCTGACTCTGTGTTTAGCCAGCTTGGTGACCCTTGGCAGATTGCTCAATGTCTCTGGAAATTTTCTCATTTGTAAAATGAAAAAGGGGGAATGTGGGAATTTCTGGGATTTTTTGCAAATCTACTATTGTTTTAAAGTCTGGTGATGACCTCTCTTGCCTCCAGGAGGTCCAAATTGGATCTGGAACAATGGACTCCCCAGTGGGGAACCATTACCTGTGTGGTATTTTAGCACATGTTTAAAGATGATACATTGGATGAAATAGTTCTAAGGTTGTTTTGAGCATTTTATGGAACCAAAGGCATTAGTGTCTTGACTTCTCTAACCAAAAGTTGAGTCACATCAACAATAAGTCTATATCAGAGGAAATCAGCAATTTTCCTGGTGACTTATGCAATAATGTATCTCTTTACTACTGTTCCGGGGGACCTGGGGAAGGCATCTGGGGGCATTTCCTGTGTTGTGAGGTGGCAAGATTGCTTTCAGAGCAGCAGCTACAGCTATTTTATCATTCATTTTCCTACCCCTTGAAAAGTGTTGAAACCCCAGGCTACCTTTTCTTCCACTAAGTGAGAAATATTTCAAAGAGAACTGAGGAAATGTCTAGTAGCCCTCAGGTTTCTGATGATGACTGAACTGTGAAATACACTCAGAATCCTGGAGCAGAATGAATTCTGATAGAAACCTGAGGAGGCACCTAAGTGTGTGTTCATGAATGGGAAATACCTCCAAGCCTGTCTGACTTCATCCAGAAGGCCAGGTTGCTGTGGATCATTTTGGAATTTAAAAATTATGTATTTAATATGGGTTTTAAACAAATACAAGCCAAGTACCTAAAGGGACTCGACCAACTGTTTAAGAATGGCTGTGAATGGAGTGGGTCTGGGTTTCAACAAGGTGTTTAACAGGGTCTTCTGTGTTACCTGTGAGGCAAGATGTAGTGCTGTGCGCCAGTGAGAGCAGAGTTGGTGATTTAGTAACTGGTTGAATGAGACCAAAATGATTAATGAATCAGTGTTGATCTAATCCCCTTGCCACAGGGATTCATTCTTGACCCTGTTCTCTTCATAATTTTTATTAATGACTTCAATGAGAACACTGAATGGCAAACTAAAAATATCGGCCAAATTCAGTGAGATGAAATTGAGCCGAGGTAAATGCAAAGACCTACACTTGGGATGAGGACATTAGTTGCCTAAGAACTGCATACAGGAGGCACCGTTTAACAGAAGGATATTAAACACTTTTACATCCTGTGACAGTTGTCTATAAACTCAGTCTGAATAGACAGTGTAGCATGTCTGCCAAAAAGGCTAATGAGGTTCAGGACAGCACTCCTAGAACCTCCCCTCCATGCTGGGCAGAGCACACTTAAGGGAGAGCGTGTGTTTAGGGCCCAGGTTGAATAGCAGAAGCTGATGTGCAAACTGGGAATGCGTGTGGACAGGCAGAAGGAATAGAGGGGGTTTATACTGGATTAGGAGAAGACTGAAGGGTGAATAAAATTCTCTCATCAAATCTGCAGCATTCTCCTGTGGAAGAGCATTTTCAGAGTTATTCTGAGGCCTCCAGAGTGCAGGACTAAAGGTAATAAGGAAAAAATATAGTGTGGCACGTTTCAACCCAACATCTGGAAGAAATGCCCAATGATCTACCTACAAATGAAGTGCACTAGCCTAGAGGATAGTACATTTCATATCCTTGGGGTAACCATGCAGAAATAAACACTCCATAAGCAACTTGTAGTAGGGAAGTTAAGCCATGTATGAATAGATGATGTCTAATGTCTAACCTTGGCACTCAGTATTCAATGAATAAGGTATGAAAATTGCAGAGAAGTTTACATACAGCATAGTCTGAGACTAGTTTGGGGCAAAATCAGTCTTTACTTGGTTTTATTTTATTTATTGTTATATGGTATTATTATATTAGTTAATATACTGAGGCTAATGAAACTGTTAGAAAGTAGTTCACATTTTCTAGGTAACTATTGTTGGGACATAGGAAGAGCTCTGGAATAAAAATTAGGAAGCAGGGATGTGATTTTTGGTGCCAGAATTGATCTTCAGGAATCACCGGACAGGTCGCTATGACTCAGTGTCCTTAACTATAGAAGAGGATTCAACTTTTATTTCCTTGAAGCTTTGAATTGCATGTGCTTGAAACAGCCTCAGGGCAGAGACACAAAAGATTGTGAAAACACTTTGAGGGATTGTTGTGTGTATTACCAAGGAGGAGTTCCTTCAGAGCTTGAAACCCTTTGTTGAACAGAGCTCTGTATGAATACAAATAATCATTAGAGAGACAGCTGGCTGCTGCTGTGCATCACCAATAAAACACTCTTCACACATCACTGTGTTCCTTTCCTGGGAATTTTGCCAGAAGGGCTGGGAGAAAGTGGGTAAGTCAGTGGGGTCTACTCTCTGCCTCTGTAAGGCCCCATAGGATGTATTGATTCTCCTACATCTGTAACATCAGGGATGAACATGAATCTAACAGACTGGGAAAAATAGACTCTGTAGGGCCAGCTCTCCAGAGCTGTCCTTGTTGATAGGGAGACCCATGAGATTACAGAGGCAAGGCAGTTTGCACCATCAAGAGTGGAAGGTTTCTGGGGCTCCTGCCTTTGGAGGCTGTTGAGAGGAGCAGACATCAGGGAGAAAAAGATCTGGGAAGCCAAAATATGTTTTTATGCTGCTAACCCTACCCAGGAAGTTCAGCCATTTGCATGATTGTAGCTGCTACCTGTGAGGGAATAACCTCCACATCTGTGTTCACTGGCCTCAGACCGAGGTAATCAAAAGCCCTATTTGACATCTTCATCTGAACAGCACACAGGAACCTCAGACTCAACCATTCCTCCGAAATTGCTTCTGCCCTTGCATTTCTTTGCAAATGAACGACAGCACAATACACGCAGTCATCCTAGAAAAAATCTTTTATTCATCCACTCACTGATTTGAACAATATTTATCTTATCCCATACTCTGTATCTGGCAATGTTTGCTAATTGTCAATACATTAGTTGAAAAACAAAATCCTGGTCCTTAAGATAGTGCCTTTTAGTTGGAAGAGTAACAATGACAATAAAACAAGATAGGCACATGTATGAGAGAATTTCAGGTCATAATAAGATTTTAAAAGAACAATGAATAAAATGGGAGGGTGAGGGGTTGGGGGGTGGTCAGAAGCTACTCTCGCTGGGGCGGTCAGTGAAAGAAGCTGAGAAGCTGACACTTGAGTGAATGATGAAAAACCTGCTGCCACAGGGAGATTTGAAGGAACGTTAATGCAAAGACCCCATATATATGTGTGTGTGTGTGAATACGACATAGATGTGTGTGTACATAATAAATATGTGTGTATATATAAATCGTAGTTTTATATATACATTTTATACAGGTGCACACATGTCAATATATTGCACATATATGTTATATGTGTATTTATATAGTAAGTTCTAATCCAAAGCTAGAGTTCAAAAGTACGTACAATAAATAAAATTGTGAAAACTTTATACAAGGTTCAATAAATATCAAAATAAGTGGGGAAAATTAAGATAAACTTTCAGCAATTTATATTCAAAAGCAAGAATTGTAACCATTTAAAACCATGGCCAACTCGAGGTCACATTGTTAATACACCTGTCAATAAAAGAGTCTGTTCTGAAATACCTGGAAGTTCAACCATCCGCCCGTGCACCTGAAGAGAGAGTTTTGTCAAGCCCCTTACAACCACCAGCTTTCTCAATAAACCTCTGAGCTGTGAGACCTCGGGAAAGTCAGAGAACATGCTAATTTTAAGTTGGGCATGTTTTAAAATGATAGTCTTATTAACATAATTATTGAGTTACAAGTAAAGTGGATCTTAGTATACATTTTTTCATTCAAGCATTGTGAGCCTAATATACCAGGGTCTACACTAAGCCTTGTAAAGTATATGAACACTCATCAGATACAGAACTTTCCTTAAGAAGCTCTGGATCCAGTGAAAGGAAGGAAAATTTTATATAAATGACTATGATTCAAGATAGAAGTCTCCTAAGTTAAGATTTTGAGGTGACTCGGAGAGAGAGAGAGAGTTCAATGCCGTCTGGAGGAAATGAGAAAAGACTTCAGACGCAACATGGTCTTTGAGAAGGCCTTTGAAGGGTTGGTGGAATTTGTACATGTGGAGAAGCAGAGGGAAGTTTTCAGGAGGTAGAGTAGTGAGGTATAGCAAGAGTGTACAGGGGTATGGAACCATGCAGAGCTCCTTACACACACTGTAGTACTCACCTCCTGCTAGGCACATAGTAGGACTATACATTCCTGACAATTTGAACTTTGCCATGGCCACGTGGCTTGCTTTAGTCAATGAAACATGACCAGAAGGGATGAGCATTACTTCCAGGCAGACAGAGCGCACAAGTCGCCTCGTTCCCTGACCTGCCACAGTGTTCATGGAAGCATGGGTCAAGATGGAACTTCCTCAACCTGGGTCACTGACTGTTTAAAATGGGCAGAATCCTCCCATTTCTAACAAGCCCCAACAAAAATATTCAGGTTTTTTGTGGGCTGAAAAACTGAAATATTGGACTTTGTGTTCCCATAGCATAAACTAGCACATCCTGACTACTACCAGAAATGTGTGAAGTTTAATCTAGCAGAAGCTTAGGATGTAAGAAAGGCAGTGGTGGGAGAGTGGTGACAGATACATAATCATATATCACAGCAGAGTGTGAGACATTCTCTGACCAAAGTTATGTCCTCAACATAGAAATATCTTACATAGAGCGCAAAAATCCCCTTAGACCACAGTAGATAAATGGACAAAGAACAGGCACTGATGGTGACAAATAAACACATATGAAAATGTCAAACATTATTAGTAATTAGATATATTACAGTTGAAATAATGAGATGTTATTATCTGCCATCAAATCTAGTAAAAATATTAAGTATCCTCCCATGTGTTTACTAATGGGAATACAACGTCTAGAAATTTCTGGGGATGATGAGACAATATGTCTGAATGACCTTAAATTTGCTTTAACCAATTAGTATCTCTTCAAGAAATATTACTGTGTATTTCATACTAATTAAGTTTTTTAAAAAGATTTTATTTATTTATTTTTAGAGAGAGGAGAAGGGAGGGAGAAAGGGAAAAAAACATCAATGTATGGTTGCCTCTCACACACCCCCTACTGGGGACCTGGCCTAGAACCCAGGCATGTGCCCTGACAGAGAATTGAACCAGTGACCCTTTGGTTCTCAGGCCAGCACTCAATCCACTGAGCCACACCAGCCAGGGCTAATTAAGTCTCTTCTGTTTGAATACTGAAACCAACTGGAGATAGTGTGTCAAGCAAGGGTATTAATTGGAAAAATACTGGTGAATCTAGGGACAAAGAAATGGTCGAAAAGCCAGGCTTTGGGAAGAACACAAACCAGAGCGGCTTTGGGGATCTTATCAGCGGCAGACAATGGTCCTGTCCCCTAGACTGCTGCCAACCATGTGACTTGGCCAGGAATAATACTCCAGGTTCTATGTCTCTCAGGTTAAAACTTCAAATTCCAAAAATAAATAGATCAGTTTGGGCCTGCACTGATTAGTTATGGTCAGAAGGCAGGATTCTGCAGATGAAATATAACCAATATTGAAGACACTTGGGGTGGGGTAGGTGGTTTCCAGATAGGAGATATGTATGGGCTGCTCCAAATGTGTCCAAGGGAATGATCAGAAATGACACAAAGATCTGTAAGATGCTCACCCTAGCGTTATTTACAGCAACAGAGAAAGAACCCAATGTCTAGTAGGAAGGGAATGTTACTGGAAATTATAATCAACCATCATTAAGCCAGTTAAACTTATGTTCATAGAGAAGTCAATGATGTGGGAAAAGTGCAAATAATAATAATCAAGTGAAACTATTTTTATTAAAGATTTTAAAATACAACAAAGCACCAAACATGAATTGAGTTTTGATGGGAGTGGTAGTAAAGATCACAGAAAGTTAACACTGATTTTATTATTTTTCTGGTTTGTGTAAACTCCCTACAATGATTGTATATGACTTTTATAATTAGCAAGTTGGTATTTTAACTATTGGGTCCTTAACTGGAGGCAGGATCTTGTAGTGCTGAAACTCCAGCGTTAAGCATCTCATGTTTGTGTTTCGGTTGTGCCACTTATTAGCTGAGCAGTCTCAGCCACACGGATTGAACTCTTTCAGCCTGAACTTTCGTATCAGGAAAATGGAGAAAGAATAATTCTTACCGCGTAGGGCTTTGTGAGCGTTAATCACACATGAAGCAGCCTGCTGCTGTGTCTAACATTTGATGAGAGGAAACTGTCGTAATAACTCAGGAGCACAGACAAGATTGGGAGAGCAAAAGAATATGCCTTTTAAACTATGTACTGTTTTATTCAGATTTATTTCTTGAAATTGGGGTGCTACTGAGAGTTGGAATATTTTTTAAAAGGAAGTTGGAATTAAATCAGGCTCATTACTATAAGCATTCCCATAACATATGACTCGCCTCCACCTTAAAAGTACACAAGGCGGCTTCTGAGCTATGCTCACATGGGAAGGTTCATTGGTCTAAGCAATGCACCTAAGAGACTAAGAGGCCTAACTCTGTCCCCGTCCTTCCTTTGAGCTGTTGGCAGCTGCAGTCGAGCAAGCTAGACCATTTTTGATAAAGAGAACAGTGTGACCTCCATCCTCTGGTACAGACAAACCACTAGTCTTTCTTACTTTTGAAACCGGGTCGGCCTGGAGGCAGCAAGGCCAGGACCAACTGCTGACTGCCATCCGTACCTAAGCCGTGGATAAGGGGGCGGGCACTGGTGGGGGTGTCCCATCCTCAGTCCTATTTCTGTTTCCATGCTTCCCTCCTTACCTCTCCCCTCTGTAACTATACCTAGAAATGCCAACAGCATTCATCTTCTGACCCTCTCTCACGACACTTTTTAAAAAATAGGCAAATAGTTCTAATACGTTTTCCATATAGGCCTTACTATCTCATTCTTCTTTGCCAGCCCGCAAAGGTACTTCGGGTTATTTGTGGATGATGGGAAAAGCAGAGCATATTAGTAACTTGCAGGTCACAAACATAAAAAAAAGTAATTGTGCTCATTCTCTAATATTTACTTTAAAAAAAACCTAATTCTTAAAAAATTATATTTCAAAGTAACAAAACTTTCATGAAGGCTGAAATTAAAAGAGCTTTTCTTTCACACTTTCTGACTATTAAAAAAAAACCCACCTTATCGACATGTGATTGACATACAGAAGCTGTATGTATCTAATGTATACACCTTAATGAATTTGAAGATAGGAATATATGCATAAAACGATTACCACAATCTCTGCCATAAACATAATCTATCACCTTAAAGATTCGAGCACTCTTTTTATTTATTGTTTTTGTGTGTAATAAAAACAATGAACTATCTACCCTTTTAGCAACACTTTAAGTACATAATACAGGACTGTGAACTGAGGCTCAATGCCGTGCAGTAGATCTCTAGGATGTATTCATCTAGCATAACTGAAACTTCACGTCCTGTGGCTACTACCTCCCCATTTCTGCCTCTCTGAAGCCCCTGGAAACCACCATTATGCTTATTGCACCTGTGAGTTTGACTCAGAGTCTGATTCTTCATGTAAATGGTATCATGTAGTATTTTTTCCTTAATAGCATTTATCGCTATGGACTTCCCTCTTAGTATTGCTTACGCTATATCTTGTACGTTCTGATAGGTCGTGTTTTTGTTTTTGTTCTCCTCAGGGTGTTTTCCAGTTTCCCTCTTGATTTCTTTTTGACCCAATGGTTGTTTAAGAATGCATTGTTTAATTATCACGCATTTGTGAGTTTTTCTTTTGTTATTGATTTCTAGGTTTATTACATTGTGTTCAGAAAGAGACCCATGGAGGGATTTCAATCTTCTTAAACTTGTTGACTTGGTTTGTGACCTAGCATATGCTCTATCCCAGAGAATGCCCCATGTTCTATGGAAAAGAATATATATTATTCTACTGATGGGTGGAATGTTTGTTATATATCTTCAAAATGTATGTGGTATGGTATCGTTCCAGTTTCTATTGATCAATTTTCTGTCTGGGTGATCTATCCATTATTGAAAGTAGGATTCTGAAGTATCCTACTATTATTGTATTATATCTGTTAATGTTTGCATTATATATTTAGGTGCTCTGATCTTTGGGGCATATAGATTTATAAATGTCATATCTTGTTGAATTGACCCATTTATCATTATGTAATATACTTTGTTTTGACAACTTTTTAAAGTATATTTTATTGGTTATAATATTACAGTTGTCCCAAATGTTTTCTTCCCTTTATCCCCCCCTCAGCCCTGAATCCCCCTCACCCTCCAGCATCCCCTGCCCCCTTAGTTCATGTCCATGGTTGTACATATAAGTTCTTTGGCTTCTCTATTTCCTATACCACTCTTAACCTGCCCCTGTCTATTTTATCCCTACCAGTTATGCTTCTTATTCCCTGTGCCTGTTCACCCTGATTCTCCCCCTCTCAACTGACAGCCTTCCACGTGATCTCCATTTCCGTGATTCTGTTCCTGTTCTAGTTGTTTGCTTAGTTTTCTTTTTGTTTTTTAGGTTCAGTTGTTGATGGTTGTGAGTTGTCATTTTACTGTTCATAGTTTTTGATCTTCTATATCTTAGATAAGTCCCTTTAACATTTTATATAATAAAGACTTGCTAATGATGAATTGCTTTAACTTGACCTTATCTGGGAAGCACTTTATCTGCCCTTCCATTCTAAATTATAGCTTTGCTGGATAAAGTAATCTCGGATGTAGGTCCTTGCCTTTCATGACTTCAAATAATTTTTCCCAGCCCCTTCTTGCCTGCAAGGCTTCTTTTGAAAAATTAGCTGATAGTCTTATGGGCACTCCTCTGTAGGTTACTGTCTCCTTTTCTCTTGCTGCTTTTAAGATTCTCTACTTATCTTTAATCTTGGGTAATGCAATTATGATGTGCCTTGGTGTGTGCTTCCTTGGGTCCAACTTCTTTGGGACTTTCTGAGCTTCCTGGACTTCCTGGAAGTCTATTTCCTTTGCCAGATCAGGGAAGTTCTCCTTCATTATTTGTTCAAATAAGTTTTCAGTTTCTTGCTCTTTCTCTTTTCCTTCTGGTACCCCTATGACTTGGATATTGGAATGTTTAAAGATGTCCTGGAGTTTCCTAAGCCTCCCCTCATTTTTTTGAATTCTTGTTTCTTCATTGTGTTCTGGTTGAATGTTTCTTTCTTTCTTCTGGTCCACACCGTTGATTTGAGTCCCGGTTTCCTTCCCATCTCTGTTGGTTCCCCGTACATTTTCCTTTATTTCACTTAGCATAGCCTTTATTTGTTCATCTAATTTGCGACCATATTCAACCAATTCTGTGAGCATCCTGATTACCAGCGTTTTGAACTGTGCATCTGATAGGTTGGCTATCTCTTCATCGCTTAGTTGTATTTTTTCTGGAGCTTTGATCTGTTCTTTCATTTGGGCC
>VMDR010009470.1:0-33369 GCA_007922815.1 Macrotus californicus
GTGTTTGTGTGTGTGCGCGCGCGGGGTGGACTGCGCGCACCAGTGTGTCTCCAGTGTGCGCCGGGCTGTGAGCCTGGGGGCGCGAGCCGGCGTGCGAAGGGCGCGCGAGGCCGGAGCGTCTCCACTGGCCATGGGTGGCGCGGGCGCCTGGGCTGTGCTCGGCCTGCTGCTGGCGGCCCAGCTGTCGCGGCAGCAGCCCCCGGAGAGGTAATAACGCTCCCCTGCCCGGCTCCCTTCTTCCTCCCTCGTTCTGTCCCTGCAGCCTCGCGCTCAGCTTTACTCAGTCCGCTACCCGCGCCCGGGATCCTAGCCGTGGGCTGTCCCCAGGCCCTTGGACTACACGGGGCCACGGGGCTCCGGGCTGCACCCATCCCTGGCCGCCCGCGGGCCATCCGGGCCGACCACCATGTGGCGAGGACGTCATCTGACAAACGTCTTTCCTCCCCGCGTGTTTATGCGGGCGGAGGGTAGTGTTAGGGCCCAAATATATGGACTTAGGTTTACTTCTCTTTCTTCCTCGGGAGAAAGACGTAAGCTCAGAGAACATTTCGAGTCGCGTGGCGCCCAGCAAGCTGCTTCTGGACACTTAACTCTTCGCCAGCACCTGGGCCACGGGGACCCACCCATGACCAACTTTGTCTTCTCTAACACCTCCTTTTTCAACGGGAGGCTCTGCCAATGCCAAGCGATTTTCAGAGAGGGGGAGAAGAATTAGGCATCTCTCCAAATCTGGGAAATTAAAACTTTTTTTATATTGACCAGTTGCTTGTCTGTCTTTAAACCATGCACCTCACACCGCCTAGCAGTTATCTTTTCTCTCACTATATTTTCCACTTACTATTTTCCTATAAGATTTTACCACTACATGGAGGACGACTTGGTTACATATGGATGGATGGATGGGTGGATGTCTGGCTGGATGGATGGATGGCTGGATGGGTGGAGGGATGAGTGGAGGGATGGCTGGCTGGATGGGTGGGTGGATGGGTGGGTGGAGGGATGAGTGGAGGGATGGATGACAGAACCATTGATCTTGTGCTGTTATGAGACAGGTGGCAGCTGGACGAAAGGTTTTCCAGGCTATAACTGTAATATTCTGAGGGCTACTGAGCTTTTAGTTCCCTTACATGGTGCAGACATTTATTAATCAGTATTAATTCATCCATATTAACTGACTATACCTTTATGAAGTTGACGTGTTTCAAATTGTTTCCCTTTTATTTCCCAGACCTGTTTTCACATGTGGAGGAGTTTTTACTGGAGAGTCTGGATTCATTGGCAGCGAAGGCTTTCCTGGAGTGTACCCTCCAAATAGCAAATGCACTTGGAAAATCACAGTAAGCATATTTTAAAAGGGTATTCTCCTCAAAGTGGGTATTAGAAACAACTGAAGACTGCTGCTTTTTCCCTCTGAGGTCAAGATTTGGGGTAGAGGCAAATGCCTGATAGTGAGATGTTGGATTTACCTCAACTATTTTGGAGATTTTTATTAATAGAACAAGTGGTATCCTGCACTAGTGATTGGAAAGGGCACAAGACAAAACTTGAAAAAATAAATTTTTACAGCAGATGTGTTTCAGAAAACCCAGCCTGACTCAATTGAGTTTCATGGATTAAAAATTAAAGCTATTTTGAGTCAAAGGTCTGTGATAAGAATTCTTAGAAGCTATTTGTTGCCAGTGCCTTGCATAAATGTCTCCCAGTGGGGAATGGAAGATCAAAGGCAGTGCTTGTCCCTAACTGCTTTACACCCATTACAGAAGAAGGGGTGGGGGGGGAGGGGAGAACAGGGAAAAAATATCCCAGTTAATATCCCTGATGTGAAACCATCACTGAAGACAATTTAAAAACAAGAATAGATTTCATTTATATGTGGAATCTAAAGAACAATATAAGTGGACAAACAAAACAGAAACAGACCCTTGTAGATAGAGAAACGAGACTGATGGCTGCCAGAGGGGAGGGCATTTAGGTACCTGGAGGAAAATGTGAAGGGATTAGAAGTGCAGACTGGAAGTTACAGAATAGTCACAGGAATAGAAAGAATGGCACAGAAAATGTAGTCAATAATATTGACTACATTTAATATGTAGCAACTGTGCATGGTGCCAGGTGGGCACTGGAAATATCAGGCAAATACTTTGTAAAGTGTATGACTGTCTAACCCCTATGCTGTACATCTGAAACTGATACAAAATAATATTGAGTGTAAAAAAATAAAAATAAATTAGCAAAAAAGTGAGGATAATAATAACCAGGAACTAAATATCAAACAAAGTCTAACAAAATGCCTCTCTGGTTAGTGATGGCAAAAATCACGATCAGTCAAGGTAAGGTGTCAGGTTTATAGCCATGCAGCTTTTTAACACTGTCTGCATTTAGAGTCAGCCAGATTGGGGCTTCTTTTCAGTCAGCATAATAGTGACTATTTTATTTTTATTGATTGATTTGAGAGAGTGAGAGAGAAAGGGAGAGGAACATCGATCTGTTCCACTTATTTATGCATTCATTGGTTGCTTCCTGTATGTGTCATGACTGGGCATCGAACTCACAATTTTGGTAAATCGGAACTATGTTCTAACCACCTGAGCCACCCCGGGGGGACTATTTTCTCCTTCGTTCTTTGGTTGTTGGGAAGTTGTTTGGTAATTGAACACATTGGTTCACTGAGACATTCAAATCGTGCCACCCACGGATTATGATTTTTAAAAGTAGCTACCTCTTTTTTTTTTCCTCTTAAAGATTGTATTTATTTTTAGAGAGGGGGGAAGGGAAGCGGGAAGGGAGGGAGAAAGAGAGGGAGAGGAAACATCAATGTGTGGTTGCCCCACACGTACCTTACTGAGGACCTGGTCAGCAACCCAGGCATGTGCCCTGACTGGGAATTGCACCAGCAATCCTTTGGTTCTCAGGCCAGTGCTCAATCCACTGAGCCACACCAGCCAGGGCAAAAATAGTTACCTCTTACTGAGCTCTTACTCTGTGCCAGGTACTGTGCCAGGTAATTAACACATTGCGTACCACATAGAAATCTCTAAGACATATGCCAGGAACTGCACGTTATTTAAATCATCATAACTACAGATCGTCTCCGGAGTCGTCAAAACAGTCATCCGCATCTTTGATCTCACTAGGAATATCTGATAAATTATCGTTAAATACTTCTGGAAGTGTATCAGTTTCGTTGGTTTCCTTCCTTTTTCTGAGAGGGGGCATTTCTAAAAGCACCAGGAACTTGAAGACGAAGACTATTTGAATGACCATAATACAATGTAACTGCAATGCTTTATGGGTTCGTGCAATTATATAGTTTTTTGTAGATTGACCTGCACGGTTTCCACCAATGAGATCACTTTATTCGATGTGGACAAGACAGTGTGTTGACATCTAAGGTCCATAACAGATGGCGCATGAAAAATGAGAAAACTAGTGAGCGGTCCTTAACAGATGGCTCGCAAAACACGCGAAACCTCGTGAGCGGTACGCAACATGTTAACAAGCACAATCTCACTGAATGCTCAATCAAAATCACCCTAAGAAAGTAACATTATTACCCGCATTTTATAGCTGGGAAAGCTGAGGCCTAGACCAGTTGTATAAAATGACTGGATCAAACATTGGCTAAGTCCAAGTTTATGTACAGTGAAATCTGTTTTGCAATGAGGCATTCCTACCCGGAAGGTCTTTTGACGGGCAGATAAGAGGGGCCCCTCCATAATATAAACCATGGTTCTTAGATGCATTGGTGCCCTCCTGTCAAATATCCACTATCTGATTAACTAGCACAGATTCCATGTTATTGCAACACATGGGACCAGAGAGCATAAATCATAGACAGTAGCTCCAAAATATTGATATTAGCATAAATGTGAAGTAAGGCTCTGAAACAAACATAAAAACAGCCTGGTTTTCATATCATAGTGTGTTTTGATGGGAATTAAATGGCTATAAAGTAAAAATGATCCAAGAAATTTAGTGACTGAGAGGCATCACATGCCTAACAAGAAGGAATTCACAGTTGGCTGTTTGTTGGGGTATTATGGGACATTGTTGGTGTGGCTTCAAACTTTGATTGGGGCTGGGGGGTGTCCAGTGAAGGTTTTTCTTGGGAAAGAGGTGGTGTGCCTCAGGAGAGGCCTGGCTGCCTTGTCCTTTCATGTGGGGGCAGAGGCAGGGCAATGGATGCTGCACTTGGGGGGCTTAGCAGTCAGACATCCCCAGATTCGAATCCTCGTTCTGTCACTTAAGCTGTGTGACCAGGATTTATCTTCTTTAAAACTCAGCATTGTTGTGAAGATAAAATGAGATAATACAGGTAAAGCCCTTCGGAAGTGCCTAGGATATAATAAGTGCTCAATAAATGTTAGCCATTACTGTCTGCGTTTTCATCATCCCCATTATTGCTGCTATTGAGTTGTCCTGTCTTCTGCCCCTGTATGGCAGATCAGTGCCACCCCCTCACCACAGTGGGCTTGGCACAAGGTCAAAACAACACAGACTTTTAGGGAACTGTCTTTGTTATCATCTGTATCTTAATGACCTTATTCTGTGCTTGTGCTCTCCTATCATCTTACGGGAGCAGTTCTGTGTGAGTGCGGGCCAAGTCGCCTTCCAGTAACAGAGACCTAGAATAGCAACAACTCAAACCAAGTTTTGGTTCTCTCACATAACAGGTCTGCAGGTAGGCGACCCAGGCATGGTATGGCCGCTTCCTAGTTATTAGGCACCCAGGATCTTTCTCTTTTCCTGCTCTGCCTGCTGCCTCCTGGTCCAAGGTTACTGCCCAAGTTCCAGCCATCGTGTTCATGTTCCAGCCCAACTAACAGAAAGAGAAGAGTGTATCTCCTCCCTTTAAGGGCATTGTGCAGAATTACATGCAACTTGTTGCTTACATTTCATTGGCTCACTTACATAGCTACTGCTAACAGCAAGGGAGCTGAGAAATTCAGGTCTGCTTTCACTGTGGAAGGAAAGGGAAACAGGCAGATGACATACTTGTTTATGGCGTGAAATTGAGAAACAGATGCCAGTCTTTTTTGGAAAAAAAAGTGTCTTTTGAAAGCAGTTAATGCAGAAGAAATGACGGTACAATTTGCTTTTCTAGTTAAAAGCTTTACAGTTTTAAGTCTTTGCCAGTTGAGTTTATTCTGTTTCAAGGGGCTGCCTCTTTTATTTGCGTATGAGAAGCTACAAGAACTTCCTGAGGAGCCCAGCACTTTCTCTTGGGTTTAATTGCAGCCTCAGTAGAATGCTCCCAAGGCCGTGGGTGCTTTCAAGGTCTCAATGTAACAACATCTTTATTTCTTTGTGTTTCTCAAGGAATAGCACTAGTTTGTGACACCTTCATGGTCCTCTGGTTTGTCAGGGCAGCAGAAGGGAGCTCCCCGACTCCTGCAGATCGCAAGGGCGATGAAAGGACGAGCACTGTGGTAGAGCGGAGCTGGCAGCCCTGAGATCTTTCATTCAGTCAGCGCTGCATGTGGAGCGCTGGGCACTGTTGAGGTTACGGCGGCCAACAAGGCAGCCAAGCTCCTTGCCCTCATGCAGCTAGTTTGGGGAGACAGGCAATTGATGTTTAAAAAGCAACTAAACGACAAAATCAAGTATTGGTAAATGCATTATAAAAATAGAATAGATATTGCTTCACAGCCATTAGGAAGGCTATTATGAAAAAATAAACAAAAAATAAGTTTTGGCAAAGATGTAGAGAAATTGGAACCTTTGTGCATTGCTGGTGTAACTGCGAAAACAGTATGGGGATTTCTCAAGAAATTAAACATAGAATTACCATATTACTTAGCAATTCCACTCCTGGGTATATTCCCCCAAGAAGGGAAAGCAAGGGCTAGATCAGATATCTGTAATCTGTATGTCCACGTTCATAGCACCGTTATTCACAATAGCTAAAAGGCAGCAGCAATCTAAGTATTTGTCCACAGACGCAGGGATAAACAAAATATGGTATAGACATACAAAGAACATTATTCAGCCTCAGAAAGTAAGAAGATTCTGACCCCTGCTACAACACGCATGAAGACATTATGCTCAGTGAAGTAAGCCAGCCACAAAATAATACTTATGGTAGGGTTCCACCTTTATGGAGCACCTAGAGTAGACAGATCACAAAGACCAAGGAGAACGACGCTCGCCAGGGGCTCAGGGAGGGAGAACGGGGCTTGGTGCTTGGTGGGGACAGACTTCCCAGTTTCGGTGTGGGAAGATGGGAGGTTCTGGAAGTGGGTGGTGGTGATGGTGGCACAGCAGTATGGAGGTACTCAAGTCGCTGAGCTGTACACTCAGAACTGGTTAAAATGGTAAGTTTTATGTATATTTTATCACACTAAAAATATATTAAAAATAAAATAAAGTGGTGCAACATTTTACAATTCCATTTACATGAAATGTTCAGGAAGGGAAATCTGTAGAAATGTCAAAGTAGATTAGTGGTTGCCTAGTACAGGGGAGAATTATGGGATTAACAGTAAATGGTCAGGAAGGATCTTATGGAGAGGATGGAAATGTTTCAAAATTGACTTTTAGTGATTATTGTATAACTTGACATATAAAAATCATTGAATTGTGCACTTGAGTGGGTTTTATAGTTTGTGAAGTGCACCATAGGAAAAGTGCAAACACACGTATACAACACAGTGGTGGCATAGAGAGTGGCTGTGGTGCTGGTTTAGATGGCTTTGTCTCAGGAGGCCACTCTGAGGAGGTGACATTGATGTGGAGGCCTAAGTGTAGAGGACCTAGTCACATGAAAGTCTGGGAGGAGCTGGTCTCCCTTCAGGCTGAGAGACCAGCGAGTACAGAGGTCCTGAGGTGTGAAGAGGCTTCATTTGTCTAAAGAACAGCCAGGTCAGTGTGGCTGGGACAGAATGAACAAGGGAGACAGTAGGAGGAGAATTGAAAAAGGTGAGCAGAGACCTGTAGGCCATGTTGAGGAGGAGTTTGAATTTCATTCTGAGCAGGAATCCACTACAGAATCTTAAACAGAGGAATGAGATTACACTGTACTCCCCCTTATCTGAGGGGGATATATTCCAAGGCCCCCAGTGGATGCCTGAGACCGAGGATTGTACTGAACCCTGTAAATACTACTTTTTCCTGTACATATGAAGTCTGTCTGGAAAAAGTCCAGCCATTGTTA
Source organism: Macrotus californicus (assembly GCA_007922815.1). NCBI lineage: Eukaryota > Metazoa > Chordata > Mammalia > Chiroptera > Phyllostomidae > Macrotus > Macrotus californicus. Next base: position 7,154 of record VMDR010009470.1, read on the forward strand.
ACATAATGAGAACGGTTCATGCAATACTGATGTAACCTGGCAGCCAAGGCGAGTGGACTGGAATGCGCATGTGTGAACACTGATGACTTCACTGTTCTAGTCAGTGGGGGCAGTAGTCGCCATTGAGTGAGCATATGTACTGTGTGGTTGTCACATTCAAAATGACTTAGTGAGTAGAGCAACGGATCTGCATCAGATTTTGCATTAAGCTTGAACATTCCTCCATGGAAACTGTTGGAATGATTCAGAAGGCTGCAGCTATGGGCAACTTGTGGTTAGCAGCTTCATCACGACAATGCACCGTTCATACATCACATCTTGTGCAAAGCTTTTTGGTGAAACATCAAATCATCCAGGTGACTCAGCCCCACCTACAGCCCAGATTTGGCGCCCTGTGACTTCTGGCTTTTCCCAAAACTAAAATCACTTTTGAAAGGGAAGAGATTTTAGACCATCAGTGAGATTCAGGAAAATATGATGAGGCAGCTGATGGTGTCTGAAAGAACCATGTGAGGTCCCAAGGTGCCTACTTTGAAGGAGACTGAGGCATCATTGTCCTGTGTACAATGTTTCTTGTATCTTCCTCCATAAATGTCTCTATTGTTCATATTACATGGCTGGATACCTTCAGGACAGACCTTGTACATACATACCTGTGATAAAATTTAACTTATAAATTAGGCACAGTAAGAGATGAACAACAATAACTAATAATAAAATAGAACAATTATAGCAATATATTCTATTAAAAGTTATGTGAATGTGGTCTCTCCCTCTCTCAAAATATCTTATTATATTGTATGTACAGTGTGGTTATGCTGGACAAAGTGATGATTCACATCCTGGATGAGATGGAATGAGATTTTATCATACTACTCAGAAAAATGAGCAATTTAAACTTATGAATTATTTCTAGAATTTTCCATTTAATATTTTCAGACCACAGTTGACCATGAGTAACAGAAGCCGTGGAAAACAAAATCATGGATGGGGGGGTGGTGACTCCTCTATCTTATTTTAAAAGATTATTCTGGCTGCTGAGTGGAGGATGAATTATAGGGGAGTTAAGAATGGAATCAGGAAGACCAACTGGGAAGCTAACTGAGGAGAAAGAAGATGGTGGAGTGGCCAAGGGTGGTAACAGATGAACTGAACAGACATGGGATCTGCCTACAGCAGTTGTCTCAGCAGCTCTGGATGTAGTCAGTGGCCCCAGCCGAGAGGCTGGATGGGCCTGGCTCTGGACACTCACTTGCAGCTGCTCCACATAGGGCTGTGCTGTGGTTTGTCCTCATCCAAGGCTGTCACTTAAAGGCATCCCCAAAGCTGGTCAATCTAGTCTAGTACTTTTTTCTTGCTCCTACAGTCAGTAAACCTAGAATAGCATGCTCACTGGGCAATTCAATACCACTTTTATTAAAACATCACAGAGACCCCTCAAGATGAAAGGGTCTCAGCATAGCCAGAGAGAAATAGCCTGCCTCTCACCATTTACCTACCTGCCATTTGGTTCTTCCAGAGTAGAGTGTGTCTAGCAAGGTGAATTTCACCACCAAATATTTTTTATTAAACTCTTATCAGTGGGGCATCAGGGAAAGTCTGATTTTAACATCTGTGTGCTTTGAGGAAGGTCAATACTAGTTGTCACACCCAAACTTTCAGCCAGTTGTGTTGGGCTTTCTGGTATAGAACTATAGCACACAGACTGGAGATTTAGATTTGTCCTTATTATATAGTACTTTAAATTTTCATAGTGATTTTTTGGACTGCTGTACTGTCTAATACTCTATCTACATTTACATTAAAATTAATTAAAGTTAAAGTAAAATAAAAAATTCCGTTCCTTAGTCACACTAGCCACATTTCAAGTACTCAGTCACTGCGTGTGGGTAGTGGCTACCATATTATATAAGTATATGATATGAGTATTCCCATCATCACAAAACTGTCCTTTCGACAGTGCTATTCTAGAGGATTTTTGAGGTTAATTTTTACTCATAGAAAGATATGTTGAGGGTGAAGACACTCGGTGCTTCTGCTTTGAAGTTGTACTTCTGCTTTGCAAGTGGGGACACTGATACTTCTACATAGTTGTTGAAACTGTGACTGGAATCAGGCTTCTTGACTCAGCTTCATTTTTCTGGCTACCAACTCTTTTTTTTTTAATCCTCACCCGAGGATATATATGTTCATTGACTTTAGAGAGAGAGGAAGGGAGAGAGAGAGAAAGAGACATTGATGTGAGAGAGAAACATTGATTGGTTACCTCCCATACGTGCCCCTGCCAGGGACTGAACCTGCAACCTAGGTATGGGCCCTGACTGGGAACCCAACCCGCAGCCTTTCTGTGCATGGACTGACACTCCAGCAAACCGAGCCACCTGGCCAGGGCTGGCTACTAATTTTTGGTGACCTCGTATTGTTTTAGGTGTATTCATTAACTTTGCTGTTTATGTCCTCAAAAATCAGATTAAATCAGATAATTTGAGGGTTAAGAAATCATCAAATATTTTGCAATCTGTGATGGAGTTGATGGTTTCTTAGTTTCCTGTTGATTTTCAGGCCTGTAACCTCAGGGCTTCTGTATAACATACCTAGTCTACCATGGTAGGCAGCAGTTAAGTATGATTTGACAGCAAAGATACGTACAATCCTTTAAAAAATGGTGTCTAGTCTTCTTCTAAGAAGCTTTCAAGAACAATAGGATTGGGCTGAGGCAAAGTCACCCCAATTTTTAAGATGAGAACCAATAACCACCAAAACCCAGCCCTGCAATAAGAAATGAACTCCCAGGTATCAGCATACAAACATCTGGAACCCTCTATGACGGTGGCCCTCCTGCTGGGTGTGCATGTGCAAAGGGGCAGAACTGTGTGCACCATGTGCAGAAGACAGTAAGGGGTCTCTGAGGCCCCTAAAGGACGGCAGGGAGCATGGGTCATTGTCAACAAGAACACGGTGATGTAGGCCACTGCTACATAGGCAAAGTCATTTATAGAGAGCCCACCAGGCACCATGTTAGGTGCTGGGGACACACAGCTGAATATGAAGCCTCTGTGGGCATGGGGGGCTGCTGCCTGTGATGATGTGTTCCCCAGGCTTAGAGTGGGAAGTGAGAGGAAGCCCAGCGGGCTTGCCTTCTTGGTGGCAGAGGCACCTCGCATTGTCGCAGTCATGTGGCCATTCACTGGAAACATGGAAGTTTATCCTGCCACCTCAAAGCTCAAAAATTTTCAAAGGTTATCTGTTTCCAACCAAATCAAGTTAAAACTCCTCTGTTGTGAGTTTTCATACCCTCTGCAATATGGCCCCATCCAACCCACTTGACCCCATTTCCCTACATGGGTACTTAGCTCCTCATTGTGTTTAGAACAATACTGACTATGTAGTAAGTGTTCAATAAGTGCACATTTATTGATAGTTTTTAAGGATAAAAACAAGCTATTCCCATAAACTCTCAATAAGAAAAAAATTTTGAAGCTATTATAAAAATATATGACAATTGAGGAAAGTTGAACTTTGAGTAAATATTTGATATTAAAAGATTATTGTTACTATTTTTAGGTCTGATAATGGTATTGTGTTTATGTTTTAAAAATTTTTTTACTGTTACTCAATTACAGTTGTCCCCATTTTTCCCCATTACTCTCCCCAGCCCTGCCCTCTACCCCCCACATTCAGTCCTCCCCCTGACCATTGCCCTTGTCCATGGGCCCTTTACACATGCTCCTTGACTTGACCCTGTCCCTTCTTTCCCCCGTTAAAAAATCCTTGTGTTTTGGACTGAACTGTTTCCCCCCAAAATCCATATGGTGAAGCTCTAACATCCATGAGACAATATTTGGAGTAGGGCCTTTAAGGAGGTAATTAAATTAAATGAGGTCCTGAGGTTGGGGTCCTAATCCAATAGGACTGTTGTTCTTATAAGAAGAAGAAGAGACACAAGGCAGGCAGGGAGGGCCACAGAAGAAAGGCCCTGTGAGGACAGAGTGAGAAGGCAGCCATCTGCAAGTCAGGAAGAAAGGTCTCATTGGAAACCAACCCTGATGGCCTCTTGATCCTGGACTTCCAGCCTCCAGAACTATATGCCAGTAATTTCTGTGGTTTAAAAAAACATCACCATTCTGTTAATGATTTCATTATAAATTCATTGCAAACTTGGCAAATGCCCAAAACTTCTATTCCTTGGTCTTTTCATCCATAACTTGTGCATGTATAATCCCATAGTAGAATTAGAGGTTCATGTTGATGATTTGACACATTTTTTTAAAAAAGATAAATAGCTCTTGGTAGCAAAATAATACCTTATGAAATTAACTCTATTCAAAGTTTGACTTGGGCTACAAATGGTGTGGCCTACTGAGTGGGACCAGCTGAACCTTTGTTTGTAATAACTATGCAGATTAGAGGAGAATTGAAGCTTAGAACCTCTGTAAACTCCCCTCTAATAGGTATGTAAGAATTGCTATTTAAAATTGGTTCCAGAAGTTCAAACTAAATATCACATCTGCATGTGTTAGGTGACTGCTGTCATTATCCAGCAGAAACAGCAATTACTATGCAGAGATTGATGAAAATGATTCTGTTCTTAGATTTAAAGCTGGGTGTAATTTCCAAAACCATTTTTAAAGTGAGGTAATCCAGGTATCTGGTCCTATTGGTAGAAATTGTTACTGAAATTACAAGGTATTTATTATTATGTCTCTTTATTTCAAAAAGATTTTAGGTACAGAAATTAGCCAATTATTAAAGAGTTCATTTATTATTTTCAGCATAAATTGGACTTGGGGAAAGTCAGCAAGCATTTGAGCAGTTTAAAATTTGATACTTATTGAGGACCTTTAACTCTGAAGTAAATAATGTGGAGGGGCCAGAAAGTCAAGACCGTTGCATTAATTTCAGGAGAATTTTAACAGTGAATAGAATCAGTCGCATTCAAAGTCAAAGTAGTGGCAAATTTTTCGTTATTTACCTAATTCATGCAGAAGGGAAAAAAGCATAAGTTGTCATATGTAGATTTTCAGATTCCCCAAGTAGCATGCGTGCTATCATTTTGATAACTACCTGTTTTTTTCTATTCAGCTGGAATCAAATATACCGGTGATTATATAGCTCATGGCTCTAAAATGATAATGTGTATGATTTTCAGCATTCCTTCTGTCAACCGATGGTCTTGGTGCCAACTCAATGCCAACGATAATTCCCTGCGTTGGGTGTGGTGAAGGAAACTGCTTAGTGCCTAACAGCTCGGTTGTGATCCAGCATGGCTGTGAAAACAGCACCACCATGAACAGCTTAACTGTGACACAGCATGGCTGTGAAAGGAGCATGGCTCTGAGGTGGTTCTGGGGCCAGGACCCTCTTGGGCTAGACAGCTCTGCTCAGCTCCTCACTGATTTTCTTTGCTCTGTGCCAGTCTGCTCTGCTCTTCCCTCTGTTCTGCTCTGGTGTTTAATCGCCAGTGTTTCAGCTCCTGCTGTGGAAATGGTTTTCAGAAGAAGGGGAAGAAGGTGCTGTCTTGGAGCCAGGGGTTGGGGGTGGGTGGGGGGGAGCTGATTTATACAGGCAGAAGTTCCCTCCCTTGGTCCCTGATTGGTCTGTCATCATGCAAATAAGGACTCTAAATTCTCGCAGTTAGATTGTTCCAAAAGTCATTGCCCTGATTGGTCAGAATGGAGCTGCTCTGATTGGTAGGTGAAGAAGCTGATGGAGGATGTAGCTGCACAGCTCTGATTGGATGTGGAGTCTCAGTCCTATTGGTTGAAATAGGATTCCAGGAACTTCTTCATAAGGGCTAGCTCAGCCCGCAGGAACCAGGAATGCAGGACAGGCAGGCATTTCAGTTCAGGCTTCTGCCTCAAGTGCAGTTGGCATGAGAGGTTTCTGTGTAGAAATGGCTGCTAGGTTCCATTTTTGTGTGTGTGTGTTGTTTTGTTTTGAGCCCAGTTAGCCACTGGGAGCCCTTTTTGGTAGATATTTTCTTTCTCAGGTTCCACACTTCAAATATATTGTATCATGTCATATGCATCCAATTCTGTGAAATCAGTGGGACATATATTAATATGCCCATTTCACAGGTGGGGAAACTGAGGTCTAAAGAACTTGTATCTTGCCTATTGTGGTCATGTTTGCAAATGGTATGTAAAGATTAGCACAAAATTACTGGCTAAGTGATATAAATGCACTATTATGCACTTATTTAGCATATAAATATACATTCACTCAATGCTTATTGAGTGCCTGCTATGTACTAAGCACTGGGTTGGGTCCAAGGGGCTAAAAAGACAAGGCATAGTTTCTGTCCTCAGGGAGTTTATAACCTGGTGAGGAGTAGACAAGGAAATCAGTTCTAGTTGTGTGTGCAAATAATTATGCTCACTGTAAGTAGTTTTAAGTATTGAGAAATTGAAATTGAAATGAGTAAAAGTCTTAGATTGTGTAAGATGAAAATAGTTATTGCCTCATGCACATAGTAAAAGATATTATGACCCATTTTACATCTACACTCCTCTAAGACTTGAGAAGTCATTTCTATGTCCTTTGATTGATTTCACAGAGCTATTTACTCTACATTCCTTGGTATTTCAAAATGTGCATAATAAACAATTGCCTTGGGAATAATTTTGTTACTGATGTATGTTAAAGTCATCATACTGAATCCATGTTCCAAAAAGCCTGGTTAAGTTTAAATGGTATTCATATTTAGTTTAAAGAAATGATAAATTAAAATATGATGAGATTTATGTCTTCATAACCTTCATATGGCTTCATGAAAAAAAATTAATCAATGGTGGGGTATGGGATTGTGTGAAAATTGAAACATATAGTGATGTTCTAGTAAGATCAGTAAGAGGTGTATAATTTCAGAAAACAAATGGTGAATTTAGACAGGAACTCAATATTTAAGTCAATTATACCTGAGGACCTAGCAAGGGGTTCTGTGACTATTATTCGCCTGACGTAACCACAGCAGGAGATATAGGGGAATGGAAATTTGGCCTTAAACACTTATTTCCTGGCTTTAAACTACATGCAGGATTCAGAATTATATAGACACTTAAATTACAATTTAGCTATGAGGTTTTTAAAAAATGTACGTGTGCATTGTTGGACTAGGCTCGGTTAGGTCAGTTGCCTGAATAATCATTTAACCCAATGCTTGAGTTAATACAGTTTACATCTGATTCTTTAGTGAAGGTGAATGTGATTAACCGAGAAGGTCTGCGAACCCAGGCTTGAGGTCTGTGTGAGTAGGAAAAGAGCACAACAGCTAGGTTTTTTGTTGCATCTTTTCATTAACAGAACGTAATCCAGGGACTTTAGGATTCTTATGACACTACAACTGTCCCAGTTAGGTTTCAGTTGATAAGATGCTGGAAGAATTGAAACATTTTCCTTGTTGCCTTAAACCCTTCTGGGAAGCAGGGAGACTATAAATCCTAAATAAATAAGCAAGTAGGTGACATTTTCCCACTGGGGCCTCAGTCCAGTTTTTTCTACATTTGTTAATTTTCTCTGTGCTTTAAAAGGCTTCTGCTGCTTGTTTTTGTTTTGTTTTTCTTTGCTTTTTCACATGGAAATCAAGTATGTTTTTATTGATTGAAAACCTGATGTTTTATAAATGTGCTTATTTGTACTGCTTGTATTTTTAGTGCTTTGCTCAGGCAGAAGCCTTAATGAGTAAATAGAGAAGAAAATGGGAAAACATTAAAATGGAGTCTTCATTGGGTACTTCTTTTTTCTGAAAGAGATTCTCTTTCATATATTTGGTCAAAGAATGACCAAAAAGTCATTCTTTCCTGAAACATGACTACAGTAATGAAGCCCAACAAGAATACATTTAAAAGTCCTCTATGACATAAATTCAAAAGGCATTTAACAGGATTTAAAGAATGTATTATTAAAAAGACTGATTTTTACTTTCACATCCTTTGCCCATTCAAGTTATGATGTGAAATTACAGGCAAATTTGAATTATTCCATGAATTTGCAGATTTTCTTTAAAAAAAATCTATCAGCTACTGACAGTGAAAAAAGACAGTGGTCTCATGGGTCAGTTGTTTTAAGCTGGAGACCAGAGAAGCACTCACAGGGTCCGGAACTCTAAGATTTCTCTTTCTTCCTCGCATTGCTCTGCTAAGAATGAGGAGAGGACGCCTTGGGGCAGTGTCTGCCCCATGCTCCTCACACACAGAAGTTTTGTGTTAGGACTACTGGTCCTGGGTCCAACGAAGAGGGTAACCACTCCCTTCAATGTACACAGTTGTACTTCACTGCTTAGCAGCTTTATCAACAGTGGCGACAGTGCTTTTGGATACTCTGAAATTTCTTAGGCTAGGAACTTGGGAGAATAGAAGTGTTTTCTTCAGATACATCATTTGTTAGATGAGAGTCAATGTGGCGAGTCTCTGGAAAACCAATATAAACATCTAAAAATAAATGGAACAGCCACAGAGAAGTGGGGAGTTGGAACTAAAGTCGCACAAGCCCTGCCACTAAATATCACCTCTCTTTCCACTCACCCCCAGGACACCGCCGAGTACAGTGTGTAATAAAATAGTGTTTCCCGTACTGTGGGGGGCAGGCAGAGACCTTTTACTCAGCCATGGCACAGGCTGACAAGAAGGGCACAGAGAAGTCAGTGGCAATTCTATTGCTGCTTTAATGTTCCTACAAATAAATTGAGTGGGGTCTGATTGCTAGATATAAACTTTCTTTTTTTTTTAAGATTTTATTTATTTATTTTTAGAGAGAGGGGAAGGGAGGGAGAAGGAGTGGAGAGAAACATCAGTGTGTGGTTGCCTCTAGTGCACCCCCTACTGGGGACCTGGCCCGCAACCTAGTCATGTGCCCTGATTGGGAATCGAACAGGTGGGTTCTTTGGCTTGCAGGCCGGCTCTGAATCCACTGAGCCACACCAGCCAGAGCTAGATACAAACTTTCTAAAAGACCTAGGCTACAGTTAACCTTTGAAGAAATCATAATTTATTAATTCATTAAGACTGTGTTTAAAGAACCTACAAGAGATCAGATGCTGGGTTGGGCACAGTGACTAAGTGATTGGAAAACCACATCCCTGGGCTAGGCTGGGCTGGGCTGGGCTGGGCTGGAGGAGGCAGGGAGACTCTCACTGGTCAGGGAGATGTCTCAGAAATGAATGATGGCACAGGGTGGCAGGGTTCACAATGGAGGACTGTACCTGTGGCATTGCTCAGTAACTAGGACAACAATGGGCACTGGAGACTCTTACTGACATTTTCTAGGGATGCAATGCAGTTTCCAGAACTGTCTGAAGTCAGTATCATAGTCAGACCTGCCCTGTAAGGGTGATGTGAGGACTGAAGGCGGTAGTAGGTGAAAGGCCCTTGGCACTGTGCTTCGTACAAGCAAGTACTCAATAAATGGTGCTAGTGATGACTTTACCTCTCTTCCAGGGCTATAATAAGGCATCAAAATGTGGTGTTTGTGTAGAACTTGTCTACAAGCCAGCACCTTTCAAGCTGGAGGGTAATCCCTTCAGGGCATGGCTAGTTCCCATTAGAAATACCCATTCCCTCTCACTGTGTGCCTTCTTCATTTAAACTATGATTTCACAAGACTTTGTCCACAGAAGTGCTTCCAAACCCTCCCTGCTTCTCTGTGAGCCATGTCCCCTGGACCGGCCACCTCCCACACTAGCACCAACTGAGAGTGCCCCTTAACTTTTGAAACTAGTGCATTTAGAAGTAGGGAAAGGACTGTCAGTTAAAGCAACAAATAATTTTCTGTCTTTAGAGATGAAATTTAATTCATCTGTGTCCTTAATTCATCTTTGGATCCTCAAACGACGAGAATAGTCCCCTCAAGTTGCACAAATTAGGTAGTGAATTTATTCATTTATTCCTGATAGAGACACCCTATGATATAGTGGGTTAGAGTATGTAGTTTCTGGAGCCAGACTGCCTGGGTTCAGTTACCAGCTCCATTCATGTGCTGGTGAATCTCCAAAGAGGATGCCTCAATAACTACACCACCTGGTATTCACACCTTTTGTTACCACCAGACATTGAATCTGGGCTGGCCCTGTGGAACAGATAGAATAGGGCAGAAGTGACAGCACATGAGTTCTGGGGCCAGAACATAAGAAATTTGAAAGCTTTTGCCTTTTTTTCTTAAAATGTGTACTCTGGGGGAAGCTAGCTGCCATGTGAGAACCACCACACTGTGCGGAAGCCCACGCTAGTCACGTAGAGAGGCTTGTGAAGAGAGACAGATGCTCAGGAAGCCTCTGGCTGCTCCAGTCGTCCCAGATGAGGAGCCAGATATGTGAGTGAAGAAGTCATCGTGGAGGACTAGCCCAGGTAAGCCTTCATACTACTTAAGCCCAGCTGATAAATGATAGAACTTATACCCAGCTGAGACCTGTGAACCCACAGAACCATAAGAAATAAGAGTACATTGTCATTTAAAGCCACTACATTTGGGGGTGGTTTGCCAGGCAGTAATAGATTACCAGAACAATTACTTACTAGTTGTATGACCTTGAGTTTGTTAGTTAACCTCTCTGTGCCCCAGTTTCCCCAACTATAAAACATGGATAATAATACTCCCCACCTCATAGAATCATTGGGGCATTAATTAATTATTACATGTGCAGTATTAAAAGCAGTGCCTACCATAGGGTAAATAACTAAAAAAATAGTAAGTATTCATTCATGAAATATTTATTGAACACTGCATTGATTATGCGTCAGGCCCTGTTTTCCATTCCAGGAATATAATAGTAAAGGTCCTTGGGCTGATGGTGTTTACCATCTAGAGCTGAAGAGAGACAATAAAATAGATCACAAAGGAGTGGGTGGGAAATGAGTGCCATGGAGACAAGAAACCCAGGCGATGTAATAGAGATCGACATTGACGATGTCGTGTTTGCGCTGGGACACGATCATGCCAACAGCTCCCTGCTGATGGCTCTTGGAGAAGCTGTGAGGACCCCACTGCCCTGCGTGCAGATGACTTAGTATGGGGTGTTAAGCACCCTCTCTGAGGCTTCTAGTCCATCATTTGTGAAGTATAACGCATCTGCTGGATGTTTAAGAACGGAAAACTTTGTTCATGGATTTGGTTCCTGTGGAGAGGGTAGGGGGTTTGGTTTGCACCTTTGCCTACCTATGTTTGTTTGGGTTTTCACTCTGAGAGGCTCTTTGGGGATGTGCACACGGGAGAAGCTGCAGGATCTGCTTTTGTGAGAAGTGTTGTCTCAGGTCCCAGTGCGAGGCAGAGATGGGAGGAAGCTCTTTCATCATCCCCACTCACAACTCTGCAACTGTGGGAGGGAGCAGAATCATAGGAGAATCAGGAATAACACAGAGAGGCTTTCTCTTCTTGGGCCCATCAGGGAACTTGGAGGACACGCCCGTCAGTACGAACGTTTCATTTATCCATTCCTCTGTGTATGGACACTTGGATTGCTTCCACCTTTTGGCTCTTGTGACTAATGCTGCTGCAAACATTAGTGTACAAGTGTCTGTTTGAGCCCCTGCTTTCCATTCCTTTGGGTGTGTACCCAGGAGCAGAGTTGCTGGATCCCAAGGGAATTCTGTTTAGCTCTTTGAGGAGCCACCAAACAATTTTCCAGGATTAAGAGAGAAAGGACAAGGCAAACCCTGTAACCAGGGGGCCAGACTGTTTTGTGGGCCTGTGTAGCTGTCCCTTGGAGATGCTCCAAAACAATCAGGATTTTAGGGGGGATTCTGGCACAGGCATCAAGCTGAAAGGACCTTTAGTTATTGTTCTTTAGTGATTATAACTAAGGATGCCTTGTCTGGGGTCACATAAAGCCAGGCAGCGAGTCCACAAGATATACAATATACTTTTTTATTATTATAGTTGTTTTTTATTACTATACTTATGAATCTGTTTTATTCCCTATACATCTTATCTATATATTTATTTATCCCTACAAATCCTAGCTGTGCATATACAGGGTGGGGGCAGTTGATTGTATGAAAATAATACAATAATTAATAAATGATAATATAAGAATATACTCTGTGTTTCATGTACTCACAACTGTAAACCTACTTTTGCCCCACCCTGTATTATTTCATTACTCTCTATAAATCTTAGCTATATACATCTGAAAATAATAAAACTAGATTTCTTAAAAATAGAAATAAATCATAGGATTATTAAGTCAGGAAATAATTAGCACACAGCCTTCCTGTCTACCTCTCCTGCAGTGCAGCATGGGTGTCCACTCCCTGTGTCCCCACAGCATCTGGGGAGTGTCTTCATTGCAACAATGGTCCCTGATGTTTACTCACATCTCCTCTACGAAACAGTAAAGCTCTGAGGACAAGGACTGTGTTAGAGCTGTCTGTTTGTTCTCCAAGGAGCTAACATAAGGTTTGACACATGCAATAGTACTTGAGTGAAGGGAAGAATGTACAAATGAATGAATGAACACGCTAATGAACGGGGCAGTTACTCCACCACCTACCTCTAGGCAGAACCACACAAAACCTAGAGATCTCTGCAGAAAAAGATCCTGTTATTACCAAGAGCTCTGGAGAAGGAGGCTTGGTTCTATGGCATTCTGTGGTCTGTGGCGTGCTGCAGTTGAAAGAGCATTTCTCCTCTGTCCCTCCTTCTGCGTCTCTGGTTGTGCTCCATCTCTGCTATTTGCCTCCCCCACCCAGTTGTGCATTGTCAGCCACCTTGTGCTTGTACTGAGTGACCACTAGTCAGTCAGCATAACAGCATCAGGTACATGCACACAGCCACTCACCATTTGGATTCCATGTCAGTTTCTGAGTATTTACTATCCAGTCTAGGTGAACATTCCAGATGCTTCCTAGAGAGCTCTTCTTATGCACTCGACACTGGCATCCCACCACCCATTGAAGTGTAAAGGTCCCTCTGACTTCTTGTATATGCTGTTGCACAGTGCTGCAGTACTCATGTTGGCAGTGAAAGCTTTTAACTTGATGTATAAAACTATTTTTCATTGGAACTTGCAAAACAGTTAAACAGGGGGATAGATAAACAGTATAAACTAAGAGAGTATATTATATTAGCTAATGAACTTTAGGAAAATATTAACTTTTTTAGAACCAACAAATGCTTATACAAATGTAAATAATATGAGGCTGAATGATAGAGATTAGATTGGATTAGATTATTATCTAACATTTGTAGACTTGTTTGGTGAACTAATATTACAACATCAAATGAAGTACATTTAAGTTTTAGGTATTTCATTTTATGTAAGCCATAAATCTTTTGGGGAAAAGTACATCATTTTGAGAGGAGGAATTAACAGTAAAATGTCATCCTATTGGTGATGATACTCGGCTCTTGCTGGATAGTGATTTTCATGCCTTCCCAAGACACATATTCAGTGACCAGAGTAGAGCTCCAAGGAAGCAGACTGGCCACTTGTGTTGCAGAGCCATGCAACAAGAGGCAAGATCTTCCCCCAACTTAGTGCTAGACTGTAAGCTGGGATGAAGACAGGCTTGGAGCACCCGCTATAGATGCAGCAAGGAAGCATGCTGGTTGGGAAGTCATGAAATTATTTTATTGGACTGAACAGCACATATTTACTGAGCACCTACCAGGTACCAGGACCATGTAGGCACTTGGAATACAGCAGAGAGCCAAGCAGACAGAGACTCATGCCCTGGAGGAGCTTTCCATGCCTGGCCTATGCTGGGAACAGCAGGAAGGCCTGTAGAGGGAACAGAGTTGGGCAGTGGAAGCTAAGGTCAGGCAGGGAAGAGGGGGTAGATCTTATAAAGCCTTGTACCAATGTGTGCTACGAGGAAATGGAGACAATGCAAAGAGCAGAAGAAAACTTCAAAATGATTATCTTCAGAAAGATAAGAAAAGTGTGCACATAAAATAAAAATGGGATGCTAAAAAACAGTAAGATAAAAATGCACTTGGAAGCCCTCTCTCTCTCTGAGAGAGAGTGGCCACACAGGCTGGCCCTCTCTCACACTCTTGGGCCTACTCTGGGCCTCTCTCACACTCTCACCCTCTCCTTGACCCTCTGCCTCTCTCTCTCTGTCTGTTTCTCTCTCTCTCTCTCTCTCTCTCTCTCTCTCTCTCTCTCTCTGAGAGACTGGCCACACAAGCCCTAGCACTCTCGCACTTAAAGAGTGGCTCGACATCCCTTTTTCTCCACCAGAAAACAAAATGCACTTGGAAATTAATAACTTGATATAGAAATAAATTAATAGAAAGGCTGCAAGATAAATTTGAAGAAGACACTCAGAAAATAAAACAGGAGAAGAGATAAAATATCTGAGAGCACAGATGAGAAAATTCAAGGATATATCCAGGAAGTCTTGATCTAATGAGAGTTCTAGAAAAAGAGAATAGAGAATATGGAAAAAAATAAATTATACTCAGTACAATCAGTGGAAGAAGACAAACACCAAGGTACATCTTTGTTCAAAATCCGACAAGTTTCTGGAGGGAGGAGACCATATGGAAAAGGAAAAGAACGCCAGGCTATTGGAAGCTGGAAGGCCACGCAACAATGCCTTTAAAATGCAGTGACAGCTATTGTACAGCTGCAATTCTGTACCCTGCCAAACTGGCAGACAAACGTGAGCACAGAATGCAAGACCTTAAACTTTTTATCTCTGTACACCCTTTGTAATAAAACGACAAAAGGATGAGCTCCAGCAAAATGAGGGAATAAAGCAAACAAGAAAAAAGATAAAGGAGCCCTGGGGGCAATTCCCGAGATGATAGAAAAGCAAGTCTCAGCCCACCAGCTGTGCAGCAGCCTGGAGAGTAGCCAGCCCAGGCTAGATAGAGAGGACCAGATGGTGGTGGTTCCAGAATGGAACTGATAGCCAGTGCCTGCCTGTTCATTACTGAGAGGGGTTGTAGTGATAGATAGGCACATAGAAAACTAAGAAAACTTAAAGAAGAAGGCAACTATTAGCTCTAGGAAAAACAATGAAAAATGTAAAAAAAAAAAGTCACAGATTAACTCAGTAGAGAGTAATATTTATGTGGTCATAATAATGCAAACCCTGAATACTGACATAGCCACAATTTTGATGAGGAATGGAGGAAATAATAGTAAGCAGAAAGATAAAATTTTAAAGGAATAAATCAAGAAGTAGCAGCACAGCATGTTATTAAGAAACAAGGAGGTAAACTCCAAAGAAAACTGGAAAGAACGGAACAGGTTGCCTCCGAGGAGTGGGTATTGAGGATTGGGAGGAGGGGCAGGGACAGTTATTTTCAGTTACAGCCTGGAGGTGTTATTTTAGATGATAAACTGCAGACATCAATTTTGGGCTATAAGAATTAGGTTTGAAAACAATTTTAGTTCTGCTGTAGAAACCCAACGGCGCCACGGCGCCACGTAAGCCCTGCTCCTTAAAAGGGCACTGGCCACTCACGTTTGCCTTTGTGCTAATTTCAGTGTGTTTGTTTCCTCACGTGATTTCTCCCAGCCCCGAAGGGAAGGGCTTTTTGTTTCATTCCTTAAAAATATACAGTTTGGTGTTTCTGATCCATCAGAGATTTCTCAGATGAAATGACAGATTATGGCCCTTCCCTGGTGTAGCTCAGTGGATTGAGTGTGGGCCTGCGAACCACAGGATCACTGGTTCGATTCCCAGTCAGGGCACGTGCCTCAGTTATGGGCCAGGTCTCCAGTGCGGGGTGTGTTAGAGGCAACTACACACTGATGTTTCTCTCCCTCTCTTTCTCCTTCCCTTCCCCTCTCTCTAAAAATAAATAAATAAAAATCTTTAAAAAAAAATAAGAAATGACAGATTATGAAAGTATTTTCTTGAAAATGTCAATTCAGGTTTTTTCTTAGATCATTGCATAGACATCCACTCTGTCCTATAAAAACTTTCCAAAACTCATAGTCACATGTCATTAAGAAGAAAACATGGGTGGTGTAGGACAAAAAGGGTCCTAGCTAGCTGGCTGGCCTTGTGTCTGTTCTCCTCAAGCCTCGCTGTCAGACAACACGTGCATGTGGCTTTTTCTCCAAGAATCTCTACCAATCTTGTTTATGCTGTGCTCTATTAGCTTATGTTGACAACTTCTCTACAATTGAAAGAATATCCAAAGATGACTTAAGTGCTTTGTTCCATTTTTTAAAGATGAGAAGAAGTTGGCTAGCTTTAATTTCCATGACCTAGTGCAGCCCTCAATCATGAAATACAACTAAGGAAATGAATATCCTTACTTCAAAAAAGGTATAATCCTGTATATGCAGATTGAGAGATTATAACAGCCTACTACTTGGGATGGAGGATTTTACAAACTTTTGGTGCCATCTCTCACGTGTCTTAGTGTGACCCCAACTTGTCCTGGGGGGCCACAACAGCAGTGCTAGAGGTTCTCATCACACTTTTGCTGGACCATTGAAATTGCAGCATGTACCTTGGTGAGACTGAATTTTCTCACTTTTGTGATTGCTCCGAAGAGTTTGTTGTCATTCTTGCTATTCACACAGCCTGAGATTGTGTCTGTTTTTTGGTGGTCATATTACACTTCTAATTCATGTAGAATTTATAAACCCCCAAGACAACAAAGGTATCTCCACTGTTGCCTGTCACTGCTGGGTAAGGATTACTGGTGAATGTCACTGTCCATTTGTTAATCACAGTAATTCATGCAAAGCGCAAAGCAAAGAACTCCAAACAGCAGTGGCTCACATGACAAACTGTTATTTCTTGCTCGTGTCCTGGCCCAGGGCAGTTGGCTGGCTGTCCTGGGCAGTGCTCCTGGGAGCACTGACTCCTGTGTAGCTCGGTGTCTCCGAGGACTCCCTTGTTTCCTCCACTGAGTCTGCTCCCCAGAGCATGAAGAGAACTCAGAAAAGATGGCACAGGACATCTGATGCTGGGCCTGGAGGTGGGTATATCACTTCCACCTACAGTCTGTTGACCAGGACTCAGTCCCAGCACCCCGGCCTGGCTACAAGGCAGGCTGGCTAACCTTGACTTCCTGTGTGCCCAGGGAAAGAAGAAACAGAATTGGTGAGTGCACCCTCGGTCCCTGCAACAGTTAGGCCACGGAAAACCCGGTGGGGTAGAAGTCAGGAGGCCTGGCCTCTGCCACTGACTTGCCAGGTGGCTTTAAGTAAGTCCTTCTAACCACTCTGAGCTGTTCCTTCCCACAAGGGTACTGGTGCTGCCTGCCCCGTACCTGTGAGTGAGTTGACATTGTTCCATAAATGTAGATGCTAATAACAGGAGTTGTGGCCTGAACTATTTTTTAAAGCAAGGATCCCAGTGATTTCTTCAATAACTCCTTTGAACCCTTGTAACAGTCAGGCATAGGACTAGCTACAGCCTAGCTACTAGCTCTGATCTCTGGAGCTTGCATTCTGGTGGAGGCATGGGTGATAAAGAATCTGTGGAGAAATAACATGTTCGTGTAACCTAATGCCACTGAAGGGACAGGCCTCTCTAGAAAGGTGACATGTGAGCTGAGACCTACATGGTGAGGTAGAAGCAGACAGGTGACTATCAGGGAGTAGAGTGGGCCAAGCAGAGGAACCAGACCACGCAAAGGCCCTGAGGTGGAAAACCGGCTTGGAGGGTTTCTTGAACAACCAAATCATCATATGGGAGGGAAAGATGAAGTTTGAATGATGCTCAGGGGCCATGTCATGCAGGGCTTTAATCTCTCTGTGCCTCAGTTTCCTCACCTGCAAACTCAAACGGGGCTAACAATACCAACTTCATAAGATTGCCTGTAAAGAATAAAATGAAATAATATGTGCAATGTGCTTTGAAAAATACCTGGCACCTGATACACACTACACAAGTGGGCAACTACAAGTGAGGATTTTATTCCAAGTGCAATGGGAGACTTTTGGACAGTTTTCAGCCAGGGGTGTAACCCAACCTCTACCGGTGCCTCTGGGCTAGGCTCAAGGTGGCTGTTGGTTTCCTCCCTCCTTTCAGACATCAGGGGGAGAAAGGGCTTTCTCTCTTTTTCTTTCTTTTCTTTTCTTTCCTCTCTCTCTCTCTTTATTTGGGGGGGGGTGAAATCTGCCCCCTCAAAGTTTAAAACATCACATGTTATTTCCACTAATCAATGTTTTCCAAACATTTATGAGATTCCATTTTTACAAAGAAAAATATTTAAATATATACCAATAAGGTCTTACGACCTTCTGCTGTAACCCCCTCTTGAAATACAGCCAAGTGTGTTTTCACACACATGTTTCTGGATCCTGTTTGGGGTGTGTGCGAGACAGCTGTGAATTGCCGCACCTCTTGAACTGTATGTAAATATAGTGTGCTCTGCCTTCTAGAACATGCTTACTTTCCCCAGAATCTCTTTGTAGAAAAGGAAAATCTTAGAAGATTAAAACAATGGCTTTGAAACCAATCAGGTGGCCTGTAGAAACATCTTTTTGCTCTAGTTAGTAAAGGACGTATTAGGGAGAAGAAACCGCCCATACCGACGAACACCACCATTTCCGCAGAAACTTATTCCTCCCTACAGAGGAAGCTGGCCTTGTGTTTGTATTTTGCTCATAGTATCCTGAAAACACAAACCATCAGCTCAGAACAAGGCCCCCCGTTTATTCTCTGGCAGCAGCCCCAGCACTGGCTTCAAGGGACTTGGCACATTCGCCTGTGACAGTAAGGACATCCCAAGGGCTGTGGGTGAGCTGAGGTCACTGCTGCAGCACTAGGCTTTGCCTCACACAGGACTTGGCTGTTGATTAAAAAAAACAAAACATGAACATAGAATTGTTTTTCTACAAGCAGATAATGAATTCCCTGGTCAATATAATCTCACAAAACAGTAGCTTTGTCTAATTGCCACCAAAATGTTCTTAACTGAGTTTCTGCATTAAGTGTTAACATTTCCAGAAGATTTGAAATATAAAGTTTCTCAGAGGATATGTATTTTCCACTTTGTAAGGAATGACTTAGATAGGAGAACGGCCTTCTGGAGCTCTGCTGCCAGGCAGGGTTAAGAGTTCTTAGGACTGCAAGACTAGGGCCATTGCCTCGTCTGGGATTTGTGCAAAGAGGCTGGTTTTCCACTTAGCTCCTGATGATTCATGCATTGAACAAACCTTTATGATGTACCCCGAGACCACACACTATCCAGAGGCTGGGATGCAACAGGGAACAAGACAGAAGGGATCCTTCTCTCCTAGACGGAAACCTGACAGTGAGTAAGTGGATTGAGCCATCCCATGCTCAGAGACCCGAGAGGCAGGCTGCCAACCTTATAGAGTCTATCTTGGGAGGTGGACTGGAGGTCTGGGAATGCCTCCGGGAAGAGGTAACGTTGAAACTGAGGCCCTGAGCGTGAGTGAGAGAAGGGCAGAAGTGGGAAAGTGTGCCAGGCAGAAGGAATAGCTTGTGAAGACCCTGTGTGTTTTGTTTTTATTTTTATTTCTCCCCCTTCTTCACCCAGAACATTTGTGAATGCCAGGTTGTAGAGTGGTACAGCATTATCCCATTTTCATTAAATTTTAAAACACACAAAAACACAATATACTTTGCATGGATACACGTACATGTACATAGAAGTACTTTGATTGCTATGGAAGGAAACCCAGTAAATCTGTGACAGTGGTTGCTTCTGAGAAAGGAAGGAGAAAGGGGGCCTGGAACGAGGACAAAGAAAATGTCATTTCTACATGAAAATTGTAATGTATTTTATCAAAGTAGACATTAAAAACATGCTGACAAAATGTTAACAATGATTAGTTCTGGATTGTTGGCACCCTGGTGTTATATTGCTCTATGTATCTGTGTGTATTTCTACATTTTCAAAATATTCTTGACACCCCAGCTGACGTGGCTCAGTGGGTTGGGAGTCATCCTGCAAACCAAAAAGTTGCCAGTTTGATTCCTCATCAGAGCACATTCCTAGGTTGAGGGTTCTGTCCCAGGTCGGGGCACCTATGGAAGGCAACCAATCAATGTTTCTCTCTCGCATCTATGTTCCTCTCCCTCTCTTTCTGCCCACCCCTTCCCCTCTCTCTAAAATCAAAAATCAAAATAAGAAAGTAATTAAAAATATATCTTTAACAAAGAAAAATCAAGGATATGGACTGTAAATTCTTGGAGTGGAAGGAAGGGTCATCTTTAGAGAACATGCTCTCCAAAATCCTTTAGAGTGTCAGTACAGGGACTGCCAGCAAAGCTCACATCACAAGGCACAGATGGACTTGGCTACTCACATAAGCGTGAAGAACAGCTGCTGGGTCACAGTGAAGCGCTGCAGTGCCCCTCTCACTTGCTATAGAATTTCTCTCTGGCCTTTAGAGCAAGGTGGCATTTGTCTCTGGTTACTGCAGACCCACAGCAGGTACAGCTCTCCCCTGCCTGCTTCTTCAGAAGTGTTTTTGCTGGGGTTGTTGGGGATCATCATGTGCTCAAAATGGCAATGATGTAATCCAGTTTCTATTGCTGAATAGACTATGTCTCATTCCCAGAGAAGCTTCACATTTTCATTGCAATGGGACCAAGTAAAGAACTCCTGAGAAGGAGTGATTTATCCCAGTGGGGATGAGTACACAAAGCCTGTATCCATTTCAACAGCCAGACTACAGGAGGAATAAACAGAATTTTCTTAGTGTCAAAGAACTGAGAACTTAGCAATGAAGCGAGACAGTGCCGCCCTGTGCCCCTCCTTGTTGCAGTCATCTGAAGGCCTCAGGAGAGTCTTCCTCACTCCTTATAAATCTTAGCTCCTGGCTGACTCTCATTGTCTTCAACATTCTTCCTTGTCATTATCATAGTAATTTCAATATCTGTGTGGATGATGCTTTTGAGTCTTTAACCTCGTCTCCTTCAATGAGCTTATCCTTCATCATTCCACAGCCATCCATCCCACTGTCATTATCCTTGTCTCCACCACAATCTAGGTTTTTACTGTCCTCATCCCTCTGCCTAATGATTTCTATCCTTACCCAGCTTGAATTCTGTGGTCCATCTTTATGGTCGTTTCCCTGCGTACATCCTCAACTCTCTTGGCCCTCCCTTCTTCCATAGTTCTTACTTAGCAAACACCCCCCCTCCTGGCCCCCAACTGACCACTGCTTAAATCCAACTCTCTGCCTGCTCTGCACCCCCACCCAGGGAGCTATATGTGGCGCGACAGACCTACTATATTTTCCTAGTTCCTTTAACCGCCTTCTCCTCTGTTCTCAAACTCCCAAAGTTGCCCTCATGTCCATTCTCACTGCTGATGACTTTGTTTTAAAAGAAATCAGAAGAGCCCTGGATGGTGTGGCTCAGTGGACTAAGTGCCAGCCTATGAACCAAAGGGTGACCCGCTGGTTCGATTCCCAGTCAGGGCACGAGCCTGGGTTGTGGGCCAGGTCCCCAGTAGGGGGTGCATGAGAGGCAACCACACATTGATGTTTCTCTCCCTCTCTTTCTCCTTCCCTTCCCTTCTCTCTGAAAGTAAATGCATAAAATCTTTTAAAAAAGGAAATCAGGAGAAAAGTTTCATATGCCATCACCACCTCGCCTACTAACTTGCTTGCATCTGCCTTCCCGCCTTTCATGCTACTGAGGTGCCTCCTCCACCTGTGCCTTAGACCGCACCTCCCTGTGCCTGCACAGCACGGCAGTGCAAGTTCTCCCGGTCCTGCGTCATCAGCTTGCCCTCTCTGCAGAACGATTTCTGTTGGGTGCAAACACGCCTTAATATAGCCCATCATAAAATTCTGTCTTGACCTCACATCCCCTTCCAGTAACCCCCATATTACTTTGTTTATCCTTCCAGCAAAACTCCTTGAAAGGTTTGTCTCCATTTATTATCACCAATTTCTCTCACTTCATTTTCACTTCAATCCTTTTTTCACTGGGCTTTGTCCTGTGCTCCACAAACATGTCTCAGTCAGAGTAACTGGTGGCCTGTGGTGGCTAAACACAGTGATCATTTCTCAGTCCTCATCTTCCTCTGGACTCGCCTCACTTGGGTTCCAGGTACCACCTTCTGGTTGCCTTCTCCTTACCGACTCAGTCTCTGTTGTGGTTTGACCTTATGTTGAAGAGCAGATGACCCTGGACTGAGTGCCCCAGAGCTCTTATTCTTAGGCCTCATTCCCCACACCCCCTTTCTAAAAATCTAACTCATCTCTGGGTAGAGAGTCTTACAGCTCTGAATTACCTTCCATGTTTATCAATACATTTGTACCAATAGTCATTATTCATGCAAGGACAATCCAAATTAAATTAATTTAGTTCAAAATGTTTTCCTTGGCTGGGAATTTTTCAGTGGTTCATAGAAAGCTTGTTTATATTTAAGGTTATAGATGGTATCATGTTTTCCACAATACAGACTGCATGCAACAAAACAAGAAAACAAGGAAGTTCTATAACAGATATCTCGTGAGAATGTTTTAAAATCAAATTACATTTACTGCTACCAGTTTCTTAGACTGTGGCTTTGGAACTTCTGGTATTCACATCATTAAGACAAGCTCCTAACAGTATCTTCAAATAATTAAAAATAAATTTTTTTTATGGCCCAGCAATTCCACTTCCGGGGATTTATCTGAAGAAACCCAAAATACTTAATTTGAAAGAATATATGCACCCCTGTGTTCATTGCAGCATATTTGCAAATGCCAAGGTATGGAAGCAACCTAAGTGCCCATCAATAGATGAGTGGACAACAAAACTATGGTACATACATATACTGGAATACTACTCAGCCTTAAAAAAAGAAGGAAATCTTAACTTTTGAGACAGCATGGATGGACCTAGAGGGTATGATGTTCAGTGAAATAAGTCAGTTAGAGAAAGCTAAATACCATATGATTTCACTCATGTGGAATCTAAAAACAAAATAGAAACAGACTCATAGACACAGAGAGAAAGTGGTAGTTACCAGAGGAGAGGAGGCTTCAGGGACTGGGTGAAAGAGGTGAAGTACAAATTGGCAGTTACAAAATACTCAGGTAAAGTACAGCATAGGGAATATAGTCAATAATACTGCAATAACTATGTGTAGCACCTGTTAGGTACTGGAAATACTGAGGGAACACTTTGTAAAGTATATGTTTGTCTAACCACCATTCTGTATGCCTAAAACCAATATAAAATGAAATTGAAAGGAAAAAAAAATAACATCCTAACAACTGGAATGCAACTGTGGCACAGGAAAAATATTCCCCTTCTTGTGACTACTCCATTACTGTTCTTACATTGGAATGGGTATGTGACTGACACAAGGTTCAATAGCATTGAAACATTTTCTCTCATCATAAAAAAAAAATCACGGCACTGAACTCACCAACATGGGGAAGCTGTATTTATGGTGAAGTGCTTACTGACTCCTGAGTCTGTGACAGTTGGTTAGAATGAATGTAAACCAACCAGTGTTGCTTGTGGGTTGTGTGTATGTGTGTGTTTTAAAATCACTGACCTTTGTCATCTGTAAGATTTTACAGAATGAAATTTTTATGCTATTCAGTGGGGACCTCATCTAGTTGAAAAGGTCAAATAAATCTGATTGCGACTTTATGATTAAACTACTTTAATGAAGAAATCAAAAGATAGTGTGAACTGGGAAAGCAATGGGGCTTTTTAAAGAAGTCTGCCAAATGCTTTTGCAGCCATTTTTTCCCTACCTGTTCAGGAAACAAGGAGGGAAGCATCCTAAGAATTATATGGAGAAATTATGGTGAAGAAGGTTTTGTAAGAAAGTGAAAACTCATCTTTTTCACCAGAGCATTGTGTTTCAGGGCTACCTGGTATATAAAGCTTTCATCTAGAAAACAAACAAAAACTTAGTGACTTTAAGAGAGTGTTCCAACTATTACTGAGTTCATGTAACCACTACTCATAGTTGATCTGGATTTTTCAGTACCCAAAGTGAATTATCGATAAATTAGCTGCACAACTGTCAAATAATCCCTGTGGTTTTAACGTGTTAGAAATATTCTACATACTGAGATTGTCCCATTGAATTATTTGTGAGAAATGACATTTCAAATGTTGTTTTGCCACGCAGTACCTCCGGTGCCTCAGTGGTTTACAGTGTGCAGACGTGTGCTGATGTCCTGTCAGCACTGGGATTTTTTGTCAGCAAGGACATGAATTAATAAGACTTGTCCAGTATTTTGAAGCTTTGTTGAGATAAACTCCCTAAGAAGAACACTGTGTACCCTAGAGAATTGTGGAATTAGTCAAATATGATACCTATATTTTATTAAGAGTACCTTTTGTGGCTTAGTTCAGGTTTGAGGGAAGAAAAAGTACTACCTTGGATGTTATGCTTTTATCTGCTCACTTCAGTAATTGGTTAAATATGAAGGCCTGCGGTGATTTTCATGATACAGTGTTCTAATTGGGCTTTTTCTTGGCAGGTTCCCAAGGGAAAAGTTGTAGTTCTCAATTTCCGATTCATAGACCTGGAGAGTGACAACCTATGCCGCTACGACTTTGTGGATGTGTACAGTGGCCACAGCAATGGCCAGCGCATCGGGCGCTTCTGCGGCACTTTCCGGCCTGCAGCCCTTGTGTCCAGTGGCAACAAGATGATGGTGCAGATGATTTCCGATGCTAACACGGCTGGGAACGGCTTCATGGCCACGTTCTCGGCTGCCGAACCGAATGAAAGAGGTATTGTTTCCACATCATGGCAATAATAGCGGTAAGGGTGGTTCATGGTTACTGAAGGCCTACTGGGTGTCAGGCACTGTTCTAGGCACTCGATATGTATATCTCCTTAACTTAAAGTTTAAGAGAAGTTTTTCTCAACAAAGAGCCACCAAAGCACCAAGAGACCATAAAAAATCAGTTCTTTTTTTTAGAAGCCCATATATATTAAAAAAATTCAACTATAGAAATTCATAGAGTAAAAATGTGAAATACACACACACACACACACACACACACACATACACACACAGATATAGAAACATGGCCCATCACCTGATTGTAGTCCCGTCTTAGAAATTGCCATGGCTGATGGTTCTCATACCTTTCTGTTTATATATACACACATACATACACATATAAACATATATATACACATATATAAACATACACACACACATACACACACACTCTTGCAATAGCTTTTTAAAACTGTACGTGGGATCATGCATTCATATTGTTTAACAACTTTCTGTTTTCATTTAACACTGTGTTGTGATATTTTCATGTCAGTACATGTGAGCTCCCAAGGATAGAAACCTGTACTCTTGAAAGCTAACTGCAGAAGGCAACATCTACTGAGTGTGCAGCCTTCTGCCTGAGGGCACTCCCTAATCTGCTCTTGCTTTGGCCTATATTGCAACAGCACTGTTTTGGGATGTCAGAGGACAGAATGTGGGGCTGACAGAGCAGCCAGATTATTTGGAAGGAAACCCTGGCTAGGAACTATGGAGGAATTGAGGCACAAAGTATACGCATAAAACCTACCCTAATCTTCCTCTGACAGCTGAATTCTACATATGTGGGGGAGAGCTTAGTTGGCCTGGCACAAAAGCATCAGCTGGAAGATGAAAGAACTGACAGACACTATAGCTGCTGCCCACTGCCAGAAAGACGTATTTTGACCTTGGGTCTAGCCAAGTTAAATGCCAGCTAGAACAAAAATTACTTTTCACAGGAACACAACTGAATCTAGAGTCTTTATAATGTTTCGTTCATAATGTTTACTATCCAATCGTGTTATGAAACCAGAAAAGTGTCTATATTCAAGGAAAAAAGTAATCATTAAAAACCGACCCCAAGACAACTCAGATGTTGCAATTAGCAAACAGCACTTTAAAGCAGCTACTAGAAATATGTTTAAAACTTAAAAGGGAAATATATGTATAATAAATAAACAGACTGAGAATCTCGGAAGAGAAACAGCAACTATAAAAAAGAATAACATGGTAATTCTAGCACTGAAAGATATCAAATTTGAAATTTTAAAATTTACCTTATGGGTTTACAAGCAGATTGGAGATGATAGAAGAGTCACTGAATTTGAATAGAAATGATCTAATATGAAGGACCAGGAGGGAAAATATTAACAAGAAAGAGCCCCCAAGACCAGTGAGACAATATCAAGTGGTCTTACACAGGTGTAATTTGTATCCCAGAGAATAAGAGAGTGATAATAGTACAGAAAAAAATATCTGAAGAAATAATGGCTTGAAGCTACCAAAATTTAGGGAAGCACATTACTTTATAGACCAAGATCAACACATCCCAAATAGGATAAATAAAAATGAAGCCACATGTAGGCATATCAAA
>VMDR010009471.1:0-33320 GCA_007922815.1 Macrotus californicus
GATAAAACAAGTGGAAGCATATTCCGTGCTCATGGATAGGAAGAATTAACATCATTAAAATGTCCATACTACCCAAAGCAATCTATAGATCAAATGCAATTCCTATGAAGATTCCAATGGTGTATTTTTACAGACTTAGAAAAAAAATATTACAAAAATTTATATGGAACCAAAAAGACCCCAAATAGCCAAAGCAAGCTTGAGAAAGAAGAACAAAGTTGGAGGAATCATGCTACCTGATATCAAACTATACCATAAGCCCATAGTAATCAAAACAGTCTGGTGCTGGCATAAACACAGACATACAGATCAATGGAACAGAACAGAGAGCCTAGAAATAAACCCATGCCTTTATGATCAATTAATATTGGACAAAGGAGGCAAGAACATACAGTGGTGTAAAGATAGTCTATTCAATAAATGGCGTTGGGAAAATTGGACAGATAGATGTAAAAAAATGAAATGAGACCACCTTCTCATACCACATGCAAGAGGAAACTCAAAATGGATTAAAGACATAAATATTTGACTCAAAACCATAAAAATCCTAGAAGAAAACATAGGCAGTAAAATCTCAGACATATCTCATAGCAATATTTTTTCTAATAAGTCACTTTGGGCAAGGTAAATAAAGGGAAAAATAAACAAATGGGACTACATCAAACTAAAAAATTTTTACACAGCAAAGGAAACCATCAACAAAGTGCAAAGACAACCCACTGAATGGAAGGGCATATTTGCCAGTGATACATCTGATAAGGGATTAATATCCAAAATTCATAAAGGACTCATATAACACAACACCAAAGAAAAACCAATCCAATTAAAAAATGCGCAAAGGGCCTGAATAGACAGTTCTCCAAAGAGGACATACAGATGGTCAATAGACATATGAAAAGATGCTCTATGTCACTAATCATCAGAGAAATGCAAATTAAAACCACAATGAGATGTCACGTCATACCTGTTGGAATGGTTACCACCAATAAATCAACAAGTGCTGGTGAGGATGTGGAAAAAAGGGAACCTTTGTGCACTGTTGGTGGGGATGCAGACTGGTGCAGCCAGTGTGGAAAGCAGTATGGTGTTAACTCAGAAAATTAAAAATGGAACTGCCTTATGACTTAGTGATACCACTTCCGGGAGTTTATGTGGAGAAACCTGAAACACTAATGTGAAAGAATGTATGCACCTGTATGTTCAATGCAGTGTTATTTACAATAGCCAATATCTGGAAACAGCCCAAGTGCCCCATCAGTAGATGAGTGGATAAAAAGGCTGTGGTGCATTTACACAGTGGAATTCTACTTGCCATAAAAAAGAAGGAAAGCTTACCCTTTGCGACAGCATGGATGGACCTAGAGAGCATTATGTTAAGTGAAATAAGCCAGTCAGAGAAAGACAGTAAGTACCATATGATTTCACTCATATGTGGAATGTAGTGAACAAAATAAACTAACAAACAACATAGAAAGACTCACAGAGAGCAGACTGACAGCTGTCAGAGGGGAGTGGGATTGGGGAACTGGGTGAAAAAGGTGAAGGGATTAAGCAAAAAAAAAAAAAAAGCCTCATAGACACAGACAAAAGTATTGTGATTACCAGAGGGAAAGGGGATGAGGGGAAGGTAGGAGAGGGCAAAGGGGTGGATAAATGGTGATGGAAGGAGACTTGACTTGGGGTGGTGAGCACACAGTACAATATACAGATGATGCATTATAGAATTGTACACTTGAAACCTACATAACTTTATTAACCAATGTCACCCCAATAAACTCAATAAAAAAGTTAAAAAAGAGAGATAACATACCTGTTCCCTTGATATATACTTTCACATTTCTAAATAAAGTCCTAATAACAAAATGGTGGAAAGAAAGATTTTTCCAGAGAAGCAAATATTGGGTGAACTTGTCACCAGCAGAAAATACGAGCATAGTCATAATAAATATAACTCATTGTATGAAATAAGACCCCAGAAGCCTATATTTACATGAGCAAATAAATGAATACAAAAATATGAGACAAACAAAGTACTTTATGTATATTAATGCATTCAGTCCTCCCAATAATCATACAAGGTACTGTTATTTGTCCCATTTCACAGATGAGGAAACTTAATCACACAGAGACTAAGGAATGTTACCTAGACTCACATGGCTAGGAAGTGCTGAAGCAAGCCAGGATGCAAACCGAGACATCCCTTGCTCTTCATACTCTGATGTGTCATTATATAGAGAGTTAAAATCGCCTCACACTGGGCAGAATGGCGACCATCAACAAATCAACAAACAACAAGCACTGGCGAGGATGCGGAGAAAAGGGAACCCTAGGGCACTGTTGGTGGGATTGGAGACTGGTGCAGCCACTGTGGAAAACAGTATGGGATTTCCTCAGAAAACTGAAAACGGAACTAACTGCCTTTTGACTCAGCAATTCCATTGCTGGGAATATATCTGAAGAAACCCAAAACACTAATTCCAAAGAACATAAGCACCCCTATGTTCATTGTAGCATTATTTACAATCGCCAAGATTTGGAAGCAGCCCAAGTGCCTATGAGTAGATGAGTGGATAAAACAACTAAGGGACATTTATACAATGGAATACTACACAGCCATAAAAAGAAGAACTATTATCCTTCACGACAGCATGGATGGACCTGGAGATTATTGTGCTAAGTAACATAAGCCAGTCAGAGAAAGACAAATACCATATGATCTCACTCGTACATGGAATCTAATGAACAAACTGAACTGACAAGGAAAATTGGGGACAGACTCATAGATGAAGAGCAGGATGACAGGTAGTGGGGGGCTTAGGGGGTGGAAGGATCAAGCAAAAAGGAAAAAGGACTCATGGACATGGAGAGCAGTGTGGTGATCGCAGGGGGAGGGGGCATAAGGAGGATAAATGGTAATGAAAAAGTACAATAAAAAAGAAAGAAAAGAAAGTTGCAAAAGAATATGTGAAATGGTCCTATCTGTGTAAAATGGAAAGTATATGTGTGTGTGTACATATATCTGTATGTATGTAAACATGTGTACATATGGAATCTGAAACCAACTGTTGACACTGACTATCTGGGGGGCGTTGAATTTGAGAGACTTTTCCATTTCTAGGTTATTTCTCTGATTTCTGTTTTTATAAGAACAAAAGGAACTGAAAAAATGAAGCATCCTTTGCAACGGACTCCATCACCTGCAGGACTGAAGTCCACGTTTCTGGGCCTGACATTCAAAGCCTTCCAAGACCAAGCCTCTGCTCCCCTCGCCGTCCTCTCCTCCCCCTGCTCCCATGAGTTTTATCTCCGGGTGCCGCCAAGCCACTTTGTGTCCCCTGGAGAACACTTCTTCACCCTTCTGGGCTTTAGCCACGCTCTCGCCTCTGACCAGAATTCTCATTTCCTGCCTTGTCTGTCTTAAAACCCGCTTAGGTGTCCTCTCCTGTGAAACTTCGCCTGACCCTCGCCCACAGCCACCGTGCCAAACAGTGACGTCTGTCCTCAGTAACAACACTGTCATTGCTCTGGGCTTCATACTCTGATAACCTGTTGCCCTAGCTCTCGTTTTTCTTTACTAGAAGGGAGTGGCCTCAGAGCGGTTACTGTACACCCTATGGCCCCACACAGGGCTCGGCAAGTGCTTATCAATGAAAGGAACTCCGCCCTGAGTGGTCCTGCAGGTGGCTGTCTGTCCACAGACAGGACAGACGCTGTCCTCACCTCCAGGAACCAGGCCCCGGCATTGAGCCTCTTCAGTTCCGCCCAGGAGAAGTCGCTGCTGTGAGCCGTGACACGGCTTGGAAACACGGAGGCCACATCTGTGGTTCTGCCCAGGCGCTCGTCGTGCATGAGGAAGGGGACCCCATCAGAGCTGAGGGCAGAAGGGGTGTCAGGGGGCCGAACTCTGGGGCTGCTCCCATTTCTGAAGCTCTCCTGCTGTGCCTGTCAGTGACCCCCCCACCCCCCCACCTCAACTCCCCTCACCTGACCATGACATCGGTCTCAAACACAGCAGCTCCACATTCAGCTGTCTTCCTCAGGGACATCAGGGTGTTCTCAGGGGCCAGCTGGGAAAGGGAATGGCTGAGCAGGTCACCAGGGAGGGTAGGGGTCTGGAAACCCACAGGCGTGGCTGCTGCAGACCCTCCCTGCCTTACCAGCATTGTGCCCCACGCTCACCATGGGGGTCCCTCGGTGCCCTATTAGCTCAGGCTTGGGTGGTAAGTGTCTGGATTCCATGATACAGGGTGAGGAGATGCATAGTGGGGACAGGTAGATGGCCAGGACAACTCCAAAAAATAGGAACAGTAGCACAATCTTGTGACCTGTGGGGAGGGGGGGACACGCTATGAAGAGAGGGCACTGGGTGAGCTAGGAGGGGTGCCCCCCCGAGAGTAGAGGGCAGTCGTCAGAAACTGGGCAGCAGGAGGCTGAAGTGCATGTGGCCAGAGAAGGTGTGTAAGGGAGCGCAGTCTGCACCTCTTTGGTGGATACGGTAGAAGGCATCCGCCACAGGCCAGGCCAGGATGGTAATGCAAGCAACAGCTCCAATGTGAAGGAATGGGGCTGTGGCCTGTGGGTGAGAAAGTTGGTGAGGAGGGCTCTTCTCCCTTTCTCCTTAGAGGACCTGCCTTTTGGAGTTTAGAGCTACTTGCAGTTCTGGGGTACCAGGGAGCAAGATAGGTCCTGGGCTTGACCCTAGGCTACGACTCCCAGCCATTGGAGATCAGCCAGCCACTCACCTGTAGTGACAGATGTAAGCTAAGCAACTCCTCCTGCCATTGGACGCCCAGTACTGCAAAGCCGGCAGCCACAAGAAGTACAATGACGAGCAGTAGGACCTGGGGGACCCGGGATGAATGGGGCCTTCCGTGTCAACCCCCAGCTCATGGCCACCTGGGCTGCCCCGCACTCTATGAGAACAGGACCATTCCCTTTCCCTGACTCCTTCACTTTCCTTCCTTCTCTTTAAGATTTTCTTTATTTTTTTAGAGAGGGAAGGCAGGGAGAAAGAGAGGGAGAGAAACATCAATGTGTGGTTGCCTCTCATCTGCCCCCCTACTGGGGACCTGGCCCACAACCCAGGCATGTGCCCTGACTGGGAATTGAACCGGCAACCCTTCAGTTCCCAGGCTGGCACTCAATCCACTGAGCCACACCAGCCAGGGCCCTTCTTTCATTTAGCAAATATTTACTGGGCTTCAGATCCTGAGTTTGAGGGGGATAGAATGGCGAGGTCTTTGGCAAATAGCCAGCCAAGTGCTGGGCCCAGGGGCCCCCTCTCCCGCTTGCTCCCACTCCCACTCTACCTTGTGCACACAGTGAAGATGGAGAGGCTGGCCACAGAGCCACAGGAGCACAGCCAGGAGCTGGGGACACAGGGGGTGGGAGCAATGAGGCGCCAAGAGAGGTGGGTCACTGAGGCAGGCTTCACAGGCTGACCCCTCCCTGCTCCCCTCCCCACAGTGGGACAGGGTAGAGTTGAGCAGGGAGGAACGGCTGACGTGATGGTCAGGCCAGCACCCCCCAACCCCCAACCCACCAATAGCAGAGATACATATGTGACCAGTAGAGAGACGAAAAGCATAAATGCCAGGGACCAGTCCATCCAGTGTCCCCAGTGGCGAAACAGGAATCTGTGGGAGGGGAGAGAGGGCTCTGGGTGCAGGAAGGGGTGTTCGCAGTGGCCTGAGGGGAGTCAGGGTGGGTGGAACCAGATGGAGGATGGGAAGGTAGTAAGGGGTACCCCTTCACAGAGCCAGGAACTGAAGGACTGGGGAGACTTCAAGGAGGGGTCGTCTAAGGAGGTTGGGTAGCAGGAGAGCTGGGCAGAGCTGGGGATGACTGAGCACCCAGGGTCTCAGGGTGGGGAGTTGGTGGGCATGTGTGCTGAGGTGGGGTGGGGGGGCGGAAGGGGCGGGGCGTGACACACTCATTGAAGTTGTGCAGGTCATTGAGGAGGATGAGCCCGACGTACAGCCAGCCCAGGGAGACAAGGAAGGTGAGGAAGAGCAGGCCAAACCAGAAACATTCGCACTGTAAAGGGGCAAGAGAGAAGCTCACAGAGGATTTCCACTTCCAGCTCAGTTCCCAACAGATGGCAACTCAAGGGGACTTCCTGCTAGGCATTGGGGACACTCTCTTCCCATATTTGAGAGATTTTTCTTTCTGGGGAGAGAAAGCACCCCCCCCCCTCAGCCCAGCTGTCTCTTTGGCCTCCTCCCCTTCAAGCGACCCCAGCTTGAACTTCCGCCTCCCCATCCCTACTCCACCTGGCTGCTCTTTCTCCTCTCTTTGGGGCACTTCCTCCAGTGGCAGCTATACAAGCAGCGGAGGCAGCGGGCCCATGTGGAGCAGCAGCCGGGGGACTCGGCCATGGTGCAGGTCTGTGGGAGGGGATACTCCACCATCAGGGACCCTGGTAGAAGGTGGATTGCAGCCTCCTTCCCTGTGTATGTGAGGAGACCGGGGGACAATCTCCAGAGTCTTTCTTTCCTTTTAATCTGGATACCTGCTCAGTCACTGGGACACCTGGGAAGTCCAGCCTGTTTGCCAGCAGGCTGAACACCCAATCGCTGCTAATTAACAGCATCTCAGCTCTGGGGACACACAGCTTACACGCCCAGGGTGGGGACTCGGGAGAAACTGCTTGGGGGTGGGGCCAACTCAGTTCACCAAGTTGAGTCACATCTGGCCAAGCTTCCACCCCAGGAACCAAGAGTAACTTGAAGCAGGAGCTAGAGTTCTGACCCGGGGCAAAGGGGAGGCCTAGCTAGTTGGCCAGTTGCTATGGATACAGATTGCACACCTCACAAAGCAGTGACTGAAAGATCTTCGGTCTCCACCTTCCAGGGGGCAGGGGGCACCGCCAATGACAGGAAGATGGGAACAGAAAGCCTGGGTCACTCCCAGCCTTCTGAAGGGACTCTTTCCCTGTCTGCACACACGTGGCCAAGTCCAAGCCCTCTTCCCCAGTCCCATCGCTTCCTGCCCAGCTATCCTTCCACCCCAGCCAGGAACCCAGTCTCCACCTCTCCCTCTTTCAGGGTTCCCACTCTCTGAGGTCCCTAAGGTGAAAGTGCAAGAAATATAGGGCAAAGGGATGGGTGGTGTGGTTGCCTTGGGACAAGCGATTCCTGTACCTTGTGCTTTTGAGTCAGGCCGAGACGGACCTGGCTTACTCATCCCCGAACTAGGCTTGGGTGTGCAATGCTGATCGTCCAGAAAGGGGGTGTGATTTGTGTCACCACTTGTACATGCATGTGCACTAGTGGCTGGCAGTACAAACGGGTTTGTCAATGACTCTGGGTGTGTAAAGGAGCTCCTGAATATACCCCAAATGTGTCCATTCTATGTGACACCACCCCTTGTCACTGGGGCTCTCCTGAGGCTGTGGTATCTTAGCGGGCACACACCATGGCTGGGCTCCTGAAAAGACAGACGGTGTGGCTGCTCCCAAAACTGCCCTCCTTACCCTATGCTTGCCTTGGGAAAGGAGGTTCGGGTAGGGCGTGCAGGGGTGGGGGCCTGAGCCTGTGGAAGGAGACCTGTCTGCTCCCTGAGCCCCCTCCCAGGGAAACGCTACCCCAAAGGGTGGCCCTGCCTCTGCCCACCCTGGGGCTGGGGTGTGGTAGCCTGCCCTGGGCTCCATCCGCACCTCCCGCCTCCCCTCAGGTCCTGCCCCTGTACCCCAGACACTGCCTGCCAGAGTGTCACTGGCCTCCAGGAGCTGTCTGGAGGATGGGGTCAGGTCTGAGCAGCTTGAGAACCCCAGTCAGGGGGCGCTGAGCAAGGATGCTGCCCAATCCCTGCCGGCTGGAGCCGGCCTCCGCCCACCCACCCACTGCTCCCGCCTTAGCCCCCAGCCTTCCCGGGGCCCTCACACCTGCTCTCAGCCGCAGCTCTGCTCTGTGCTCTGCACTGCTTTCCAGCTCCTCTCCGAGTTGTCTGAGTTCTTTGCCTCCTCCCTCTGTCAGTCCTCGGCTCAGCCCCACTGCTCAAACAGGTGCTACTGTTGCCACCTATAGGAGGCAGACAGTGCCACCTCTCTGTGGGCCTCTCTGAGGACCTGCAGCTGCTCTCTGGCCTGTGCCCAGTCCGGGTGGGAAGACGGGAAGGAGGAGGCAGGAGGGAGGGCAGATCTGCTTCTTTACTCGCTGCTGCTGCCGGTCAGGGGGCTTTGGGGTGAGGAATTCCTTTGTGCAGCCTTCCCCGTCCCTCTGTCCCTCCTCCTGCTCCACTCAGTCACTGCCGGGGCTTTGTCCTGGCTCAGGGAGGAGAGGGCACTGGCAGGCGGGAGGGAAGCTGGGGGAGGTGACCACACAATTCTGCAGCTTGGCAGAGGAGAAGGGGCCCAGCCAGCCCCCTAGGAAGGGGTGTGTGTGTGTGGGGGGGGTGGGGAGTCCAAGCGTTTGGTGTCAAGCTTCATGGGAGGACAGCCTTGGTTCACCAGCCTCCCTTTCCTCTTGGGAGCCTACTTTTACTTCTGCAAAGTACATGGCGAAGAGAAAAATGCAAGTTACTTCCTGAAATCTGGACAGCAGGTCACCCTGTTTCTAGGCCAGGGGTCCCCACGGACCTTGTGGATCTTCCTCTCCCCCTCCATCACCCCAGCCAGGATATGCTCACTCAGGATTTCAGCCGCCTTATCTTCCAAGTATCTCAAGTCTCCTTCCAAGAATATTTGAGGAGGGTAGGGTGTTAGGGTCACAGGCTTTTGAAAGATGAACACATTGTTGACACAACAAACATTCAAACCTATGGAGAATTTTTATGAGTTTCTTTGAGCCAAACCGACAATTGCTGGGAAGCGAGATCTCAAGGGATTGAGAAAATGCTGCAGAGAATGGCAGTTTTACAGCCTATTTTATACACGAAAATCAAAGGGACGGAAGGAGGGGTACTGTGAACTCCTCCTTAATCCGTGGTAGATTAAGAGGTCTAGAGAAAGCCAAGCGGGGATATCGGTGAGGTTAGATAAAAAGTAAAACAGAGGCTCATATTCCTTTTACATCGGTGGCCACAGGATAGTAAACAACTAACATTTACAGCACAGAGAAATAGTATTCTGGGAACAAGATAGCAGGGAGGGATCAGGGTCTCTAATGCAGTGGGTGTGTCCTGAGGGCTCTGGAAACTTGATTACTCTGACATTACAAATATAAGTTATCTTAGATGCACAAAAGACAACAGACAGGCTTACTTAGGGTCAAGATTGACTATGTCAAGGAAGACACAGGCCTAGGATGTGAACCCACTTTTAGGAATTTTCATGTACAGACCGTCCTATGTGGTTACTTTCGGTCTCTGCATTTGTAAGGCTGCCGCGCAGGCCTCTCCTGAGTTCGTCAGGTTTCGTCTGTGGCCCCTTTTTCCGTCCACAACATACAAAAGATGCTGTCACTTTACCAGCGGCGGAGAGGGCTGGCTAGCGCTGCAGTCAGCTTAGCGCTACCGCACAAGGCTCTCTGGGCAGGACGGGGGCTGGGGGATGTCTTGAGGGACCTTCCCCTGTCTACCTTTAGGCCCATGTGGTGGCTCAGAGCCTGTGCGCTAGCGCAGCGTTGGTGGGAGAGGATGCCTCTCTGGGGATAGCTGGGTTTCCCCTCCCCCAGTCCGCACTGGGTCTGGAACAGCGAGAAGGAAGCCTGTTATGCCAAGAGACAGCCCCCCTCCCTCTCTGCCTTCCCATTGTATCCAGGGGCTCCAGTTGGCAATGGCAGAGGCTCTCCTGCTCCCTCAACATTAAAATGCAGAGAAGCAGGGCTGCCTGCTGGCAGGAGGCCAGCGAAGGCTGCGGGGGCACCTAGTGCTCCTGCAGGCCTCATTCTCAGCAGGGCGTCCCCCACTTTCCTTTGCTCTGGTGGATTCTAGAGGAGTCTTGGCTTTCATGTGCCAAGTTCTGAGGGGTGCTTTGGGAGCTTTTATGGGGGGGTGCAGCTAGGATTCAGAATGCATGGATTGGAGAGGCCCAGGGCTTGCAAACTCTTCGGAAGGCTGCAAGGCCAGTCAGCAACCAGCATTTGGTATTTCAGGGCTGGCCACTTTTTTGCTTTAAGTGGAAACGGAGAGCGCTGATACTGAGTAAGGAGTGAGCCACAGCCCTCCACTCCCCTTTCAAAGGAGAAATGCAGCCCCACGCTGCGCTCCAAGTCAGGCTGCGGGGCATTAGCACTGTTGCAGCTCCAGGCACACAGGAAGCTCTGGTGTTGGACCTGGGTGCAAGTCCTCGCTCCGTTACTCATGAACTCTGTGACTTCAAATAAAACGGTGGCAGGCGCATGGAGGTGCTTAGTGTGTACATGTGATCCCTTCTTCCCAAGTCCAGAGGCCAGGCAGGCTGTGCAATGGAGGTCAGGCCACAGGCCTTGCTAGTGGGATTCCGATTTCCTAAGGCGGCAGAGCGATGTGGAGACACACCTCAGTTCTCTGTACACTTGGGGGGAGAGGGGCCGTGACAAGGCAGCGAGGCCCTGGCAGCTTGCATGGATTGTTCTTCACGGCCCTCCCAGGGGCCGAGGAACGCAGGTTGAAAGTGGAGCACAGAAGGGGCCTTGCAAACAGCAGTAGCACTAAGCTTTATTTCTTTATTTATATCATTAAAACGTCAACATTTTTAGAGGTTTCATTTACCTCAGCACCGCAGAGACCACCTTCCTGAGGTGGGCAGGAAGGACTGGTGCCGTCCCCCCTCCCCCACCTAGGCCGGCTCCGCCATGAAGCTAAGATAACCCAGAGATGAGACAGCCTTGGCCGCCTCGACCCCACTGGGAGCAGCCTTCTCTGTGTGAGAATCAGAAGGAGCTAGATTGTACAGGGGGGACTGGTTCCTGAGAGTCAGCAGGAAGGTCAGCAGGTGGCTTAGCGCCCTTCTGGAGGAGAGAATGGTAGTCCAACAAATGTTCCTTCCCTTTCGGTAACACACTGTCCCCTTTTTACAACAGCAAGAACCCTGAAATCTAGAGGAGTCATTAGAAAAAAAAAAAAACCCCTCTGGCTGCAACAGGAAGACATATCCCAAGCCAGAATGAGGCAGAGGCGACGAGTCCAAGCTCAGTTGACTTGTTCTTCAGTAGGGGAGCAGCCTGAGAAGAAGCTTATATTGCTGGCCAGGGCTCGTTTCTTTTTCTTCCCCGGAGCTTTATATTCTTGGGATTCTGTGGTGACATGTTTCAACTCCGGGAGGCTGAGAGAGGAGGCATTTGGAGCGGTGTTTAACAGAACCTGCTCCACCTCACACATCTCTTTCAGGATCTAGGAAGGAAAGAAACAGGTCTGACGAGATCTCAGGTGGGGGCAGAGGCTCAGCCCAGCTTGGCCCCCACGAAGGCTCAGCACACTCCCGACAGTACAAGGCGTCCCTTAAGACTCATGTGTGGGAGGAAACGGACTCCAGCCTATGCCCCAGTCCCAGTTCCCAACAAGTGGAGTGCACCTTCTCCCTCCCCTCACCGCTCTCTGTCAGAGCTGAGGCCGAGATGGACAATAACACAGCTGGAAACGGCCACCTTGCAGCCCACCCACCTTGCTGTTCGGAGTGGCACAGACGGGGTTGAAGAAGCTCAGTCCTGGAGTCACCTCTGTGGGATCCTCCAGTTTGAAGGAGCCTTCGGAATCCTGGGTCCGCTCAATAGTGCCCAAGCTGTCCTGTGAATCAGGCAGATAGGCTATTAGAAGTTCAAGTCCCGGAGTTACAGGATCACTGTTCCCCTTCAACCAGTGAGACACCAGCTTGGAGGCCCTCACCAGTGTCTAAGCAGGACCTAGGGACACCCTGCTTGGGGAGGTGGCAGTGCTTGATGGCAGCTTCTGCAGGCCAAGGACTCGGTAGAATAGTGGCCCAGAACACATCACAAGGCAAGGTTTAATCAAGACCAAGCCTTGCTCATTTTCCTTGATTAACCTTCGCTTTCTCCAGGCGGCACTAGCCTTTTTAGCACCTCTCTCTACAGGGGGTTGTCTATAGTAGTCTTTTTATCAGGAAGGAGACTGAAGCCAAGAGAAAGAAGTTACTTAGGTTACAAGGCAATGCCGTGGTAGACCTTTGATTACAGTTACAACCTGCTGTTATGAAAAAAGAACTGTATTAAGTGTCAGGAAGCCTGAGGTCCCACCTTTTTTTTTTATTTTTTACGAGTCTAAGATCTTTTAACATGTTTTATTACATATATTGGTGTGACATTGGCGAATACAATTATATAGGTTTCAAGTGTACAATTTTATGGTACATGGTCTGTACATCGCATTGTGTGCCCACCACCCAAAGTCAAGTCAACTTCCGTCACCACGTACATGACCCCGTTTCCCCTTTCCGAACCCTCTCCTTTCCCGCTGGGAACCATCATACTGTTGTCTGTGTCTGCGTTTTTGTTTGCTTTTCTTGTCTGTTCATTTGGTGCCTTCAGTTCTATATCCCACATCCCAGTGAAATCATATACTTCCTGACTTTTTCTGACTTATTCCGCTTAGCATGATCTACACAAGGTCCATCCATGGCATTGCAAAAGGCAGGACTTCATCTTTTCTTATGGCTGAGTAGTGTTCCATCATATATATGTGCCACGTCTTCTCTGTCCAATTGCTGGTTGTCTCCATGTCTTGGCGATCATGAATAATGCAGCAAAGAACGTAGGGGTGCACATATCTTTGCGAATAAAAGTTTTCAAAATTTTGGAGTAGATACCCCGAACAGGATTGCTGGGTCATATGGTAACTGTATTTGTAATTTTTTGAGGAACCTCCACACTGTTTTCCATACTGGCTGTACCAGTTTACGTTCCCACCAGCAGTGAATGAGGATCCCTTTTTCTCCACAGCTTCTCCAACACTCGTTACTACCTGTCTTATTGATGACAGCCATTCTCACGTGTGAGGTGGTAGCTCATTGTGGTTTTGATTTGCATTTCCCTGATAGCCAGTGAGATTGAGCATCTCTTCCTGTATCTGTGGGCCATTTGTATGCCTTCTTAGATGTTTTTATTCAGACCCTGTACTCACTTTTAAATTGGATTTTGTTGTTGTTGTTGCTGTTGAGTTGTATGAGTTCCTGATATATTTTAGTTATTAACCCCGTATCAGAGGCATTGTTTGTAAATATATTCTCCTACCCGGTCGGTCGCCTTTTTGTTTTGTTGGCAGTTTTTTTTAGCTGTGCAGAACCATTTTTGTCTTAGTCTCTCATGCATTTATTTTTGCCTGTATTTCCCTTGCCTTTGGGTCCAATGAATAAAATCCTTTCTATGACCAAGGTGCGTAAGTTTAGTACTTACAGTTTCTCCTATGTAATTTGTTGTTTCAGGTGTTGTATTTAGGTCTTTGAACAATTTTGAGTTAATTTTTGTGTACGGTGACAAATAGCAGTCTGGTTTCATTTTTTTTTTTTTGCATGTGGCTTTCCAATATTCCCAGCACCATTTATTGAAGAGGCTTTCTTTTCGCCATTGTGTGTTTTTGGCTCCTTTGTTGAAAATTATTTGCCCATATACATGTGGGCTTATTTCTGGGCTCTCAATTGTGTTCTATTGGTCGGTGCGTCTGGTTTTCTGCCAATACCATGCTGTTTTGATTACTGTCATTTTGTAGTGTAATTTTAAGTCAAGGAGTGTGATATCGAGGTCTAATTTTAGCTATCATACCAGCTGTATATTATCAGGTGAGTCACTTGAGCTTATCTCTGGGCCTTCATTTCCTTGTTGGTAAAATAAAAGCATTACACTAGGTCAGTGGTTTTTACAACTGAAATCCTAAGAGGAAGCCCAATATATAAACAAGTAAAGAGCAAGCTGCTTTGGTTGATGAAGGGTCACAGTGGGTCAGGTCACGTCCATCTACTTGGAGGCATTTGCATGGAGCCACCGTAGGAGTCTAGGACCTCAGTTGAAGGAAACCACAGGAATAGACCGCTGAGGGTCCTCTGACACCTACAATTGTTAGCCTGACCTCTGGCGTGCTGTTTTAGTCCTCTAATGACCACCTACCTTAGAAGTATTTTTAATGAAAAAACCCAGGGCAAAACCACTCACATGTAGCCAGCCGTTCAAGAAGTGCACGGTGAATAATCATTAGCTAAGCGCACTAAAATTACTGTTTATCACACAGAGAGCTGTAGGAACGAGCTCTGGCCCTCGGCCTAGGTAGGCGGAAGGCGAGTGTGTAGACCTGACCTGCTTGGTGCTGGCCTTCTCAGCACACGTTTTGTTGCCCTGAGTTTCCTATTCCTGGGAGCAATACAGGAAGGATAGCTGCAATTAACCTGGCTCACGACGGTGACTGTTAGGAAGGCCAAGTTCTTGTGGGTCTTTTCCTGGAGCCATGGAATAGCTGGTTCCCACGGAGAGGGGCTAAGTAACTAAAGTCTCAAGATGTCAGAAGGATTAACTTCCTTCCTGAAAGCTGCCACCTCAGCACGTGGCCCTTACAGTCCCAGCTAAGCCTCTGGATTAGCTTGATCCTGCGAGTCTATATGCCTGTAAATGTCTGCTTTCTGCTTCCTTGTTTCTGCCTCAGAAACTGTGCAGGAACTTTGTAGCCATGGCTGGGAATGGGGTGCTCCTACCTGGGAATCTCCTGGGAAGGGCTGTGGTTTCTGAAGGGGGTGTGTGGACAGGCCAGCACACAGGAAGAAGGATTAGGGGAATGGTGTCTTTTTCAGATAGCAGAGGAAAGGAGAAGGATAGGAAGAGCTGTACAGCAGATTCCAGGTTGCGGGATATAGAACAAGCTCGTGGGGAAGGTGAGTGGCGACAGCACTGGTCCTACCTTGTCTTGCTGACGGTTCCTGCACTTTGTGGGGTCACAGCTGCAGTCCACGCTGCAGTTCGACTTCTGTTTCCGGCAGCCACACTGCCTGTTCCCACACCAGCCCTTGCAGGAGCACTGCAAAACACGTTTGTACAAAGACTCATTACTGATGGGGTTAGAGGGCTGGTGTAAGGGGCCTTCCCTTCATTTGCAAGCCTTTGCCAAAAACACCAGCAACTTCACCAAGCTTCTATCTCCTCAGTCCTTTTTAGTGAAACAGCGAGCAACACAAACCAACATAGTTTACTAAGGAGAGGTCAAGCCAGCCAAATCCAGTTTCGGGGGCAGAAAATACTTGAAAGACAGATCAGAGAGAGAGAGAGCGAGAGCATAACAATGCAGGGCAACTGACAGAGACTGTCAGGGTAAGTTTCTGGGCAGAGTGAAGAAATGCGAGCTGGATGGTCGCAGAGTTCGGTATATTTAAGGCCTGGGCACAGTTGCTCGATGTCTTTGGATCTGCCTAACGGTACTTCATCCAGCTCACATTTCTACAGTTGTTCAGTGTCAGCCTGGGCTTTGTCCTCAGCACTTGAATCGTTCAGCATTTTCATGAGTCACTGATGATATGGAATATCATTTACATCTCTGTAGCGCTTTACAGTGTTTGCAGAGTGCATTCATATAGTGTACGAATCCCAAATCCCATTTGAATCTCATAACCGGTCTGCAAGGTAGGCCTGTGAGTCGGCT
Source organism: Macrotus californicus (assembly GCA_007922815.1). Lineage (NCBI taxonomy): Eukaryota > Metazoa > Chordata > Mammalia > Chiroptera > Phyllostomidae > Macrotus > Macrotus californicus. The sequence goes on from VMDR010009471.1 coordinate 15,493, forward strand.
GCAACACCACCACAAAGCTGGAAGGATGACTGATATGTACGACAGCAGAATCACAATTCCCAAATATTCTGACAGGCTGAAATTATGGGCCAGAAGTAAAGGAAAAGTTCTAACAGGGATCAATGCAAGTCTGGCATTTAGGTGCTTCCCCCCCACCCCAAATCAGCCACATAAATGTAATAGGGTAGGAGGGAAGAGCTGGCTGAAAATTAGTTTCTGCACCAAAGGCCTGGGGATGGGAGGCACTGTCAAGTTCCAGAAGCCCAAAGTGTGGAACGGCCGTCCAAAACCAAATGCAGCCAGGCAGGCATCCGGGGTGTGGGAATCACCGCAGCAACTGCATCGCTGTGCCTTCGGTCGGCCGGAGCCCATTTGAGGCAATCTATCCCATTACAGGGCTGCAGCATTTTGTCCGGCACAGAAAATCAGAGACAATAAAACCCCCCCTGGATTCGTGGCCCTCCCCTAACAAGGAAAATATGACAGATGTCACTGAAGTCTCCTTCCTGATCCCCTTTACCTCACCTCCTCCCTCCCAAGGGCAAGCAAAGTCTCTCCAATTAACTGGTTTCTATTCCCGCACATGTCTTTTACCACATCTGAGTTTTTATAAAGAAATACAAGGCATTTTCTGACATGGTCTCAAACTTTACGCAAAGCACAGAGCTCCCCCGGTTGCATTCCTTTTCGCTCTATGAACAGGCCACTCTTCATCCCTGCTGCTCCCAAAGCCACATTTCACACGTACCGACAAGGCTGCAGTAGTAGCTGACATTAATGTGAGCCAGGCACTGTTATAACTGCTTTCCATGTATTCAACTCAGCTAATCAATAAGCATGTTTCCTTGTGGACACATTCCGAAGTTCACTGTGTGTATGTGTTTCATAAAGAGGACATGATGCCCTGGCTGGTGTGGCTCAGTGGATTGAGTGCCAGCATGCAAACCAGAGGGTCGCTGGTTCGATTCCCAGTCAGGGCACATGCCTGGGTTGCGGGCCAGGTCCCCAGGAGGGGGGTGGGAGAGGCAACCACACATTGATGTTTCTCTCCCTCTCTTTCTCCCTTCCTTCCCTTCTTTGTAAAAAATAAATAGTCTTTAAAAGCAAGAGGACACTAAACCAAAAAGAGACCGGTGACCAGCATTACGGGAAGTGATGTCACAAGAGAAACAATGGAAGAAAGTGGGATAGTTTGGCTTGGAACGAACAGGTGGCAGGGCTCCCAGCATGATGGGTGAGTCAGAAGGGACGTCAAGCGACTGTCTAAAAGCCCGGTGCGATGTTTGAAGCACCTCTCTAATAGCCCTGCTCTAATTATCCCAAACTCTATCCATCCTGGCATGATGGTAGTTTCTGTAAAACTTCTGACCACAGGACACACTGCTCTCTTCTGAAATGACATGGAATCAGTTGAACTCCACTTTCCCAGCAAGGCTGTTCAAACCCCGAACATCATTTTCACTCCCCAGTGCCCCTCTGCCCAAATCCTCTCAAAGCTAAATATACCGAGAGCTCCGCCGGTGATTCACCACATGGCATGGCTTCCAAGAATCCTCACCAGCTTCACTATAGACTAATTTGTTCCAAGTCCAGCTTTCCCTGAGACATGCAGAAATAAACATAACTTTCTAGATATGCTGGGACCATGTTGAAGCAGATCGACGCAGCCACCTCCCTGGTTACAGACCCGATAATCTTATGAATGAGGCCTAAAATCACAGTAGCTGCCCCCCTTCATGTCTTTGTGGATTCATCCTGGGCTTACAGTTCAGTTCAAGCCCTTCGACTCTCTCTGATGACAACCATTATTATTCTGTAGTTGTGAGGTCCAAGAAACCATAATTACGTCTTCTTTTGATTATGAGAATAATATATATCACTGTATAAAATTTCAAAATCAAAACCGTGATTTTGCCCTGGTTGGTGTGGCTCAGTGGATCGAGTGCCATCCTGCAAACCAAAAGTTTGCCAGTTCGATTCCTGGTCAGGGCACATGCCTGGGTTGTGGGCTGGGTCCCCTGTTGGGGGCAGGCAAGAGGCAACTGATTGATGTATCTCTCACACGTTGATGTTTCTCTCCCTCCCTTCCCCTCTGTTTAAAAGTAAATAAATAAAATCTTTAAAAAAACAAACAAAAAACCCATGATTTTTAATATTTAATAGTTGTATTTAGTATTCCATTATGAGAAAATCTCAATTTATTAAACTAGTCCCCTACATTAGCTTTTAAGATAGCTTTGAAAGAAATTGCTTGCTATTATAAATGATGTTACAGCGAACATCCTGGTACATAAAGATGACCCAGATCTCACCAGGATTGACAGGGCCCAACATGATTTGGCCCCTGGCTCCCCTCTGATCCGACCTGGGACCACTCTCTCCCACTTCTCAATGCACTGTGGCCACACTGGCCTTTCCAGCTGCTCCTTCATAAACCGGACTCATCCTGCCCCGAGGTCTCTGCATTTGCGGTTTCCTTTCCCTAATGTTCCTGCTCTGATTCTTTCCCGACTTGCTCCTTCACTTTGTTCAGATCTCAGCTTAAACATCTCCTCCTGAGAGAGGCCTCTCCCAAGCACTCTACTGAAGTACTCTTTTCCTACCCCACCTGAGACTTCACTATATTTTCTTTTTATCTCTTATCATCTAAAATGATTTTATAGGTTGTTCTGGTAATTGTGTGCCTCTCTCCACAAGAATGTCTTTGTTCAGTATCACGAGGCCCAGGATCCTCCCTGTCTTGTATTCCGTATCCTCAGCACCTAGGAACAGTGCCTGATAATAGTTAGATGCTCAACAATGATTTGTTGAGTAAATCAATCTTTTGACATACCACTATTTCCTTAGGGTAAATTCTTATGTGTATAATTACTGGGCCAAAAGATAGAAACTTTTAAAGCATTTTTAAAAAAGATTTTGTTTGTATTTTAGAGGGAGGGGAGGGAGAAAAGAGGGAGAAAAACATCAATGTGTGGTTGCCAATCGTGTGCCCCCTACTGGGGACCTGACTCGCAACCCAGGCATGTGCCCGGACTGGGAATCTAACTGGTGACTTTTTGCTTCACAATCTGGCGCTCAATCCACTGAGCCACACCAGCTAGGAAGATAGAAACTTTTAAAGGCTTTTGATACATATTTTCGAGTTGCCTTATAGAAAGGTTTACCACATTTATATCCATAATAGCAATAGACAGGAATGCACACCTTAGTCATACCTGCCGACACCTGACATTAAAATTAAAAAAAAAAAACAACTTTGCTTCTTTGAATGAGACAGGGCAAAAGACAGAGTTCTATGACATGTCCTAGGGACATCTCACCAGGATGACACCAATCCATTGGTTGCTATAGGCTGGGTGTGGCCCTCTGATTGTGTACAAATTCATCTGTACACCTCAAAGACACCCTCTTACCCTGCCTGTGTGTCTCCGTTTCATGTGAAGGGATGATGAGAGTGGTGCCTGAAAGGCTGTCATAAGGAAGAACAATGAGACTTTTATGTAGCCAAGAGCCACTGGGATGGTTTCCAGGACAGCCTAGCAACAAGAACAACTTCTGGACTCTTACGGAACACAGTGGGCTGCACCATGAGATTCGCGACTACCAGAACTTTTCAAGGAAGCAGAGGCTAGAAACACACCTGGGGATGTTATTATAGAACGGTTATGACACACAGGACACATGTATGCACATGAACGCCATAGGCACTAGCTACAATTTCATCTCATTTTTTCTCCTGACAGGACAAGATCAGAATGTAAGACAGGGAGGGAGCATGCCCTTGCCCTAGACAGAACCCCACATATACAGGTGTGTGCGCATCACCACTGTTGGCAACCCACCCAGCGCGTCCCAACACTGCCGGTGAGAACCACTCTAACAGAGAGCTTCTTCAGATGGAGTGGGAAGTAGAGCTGAAAGGAACCTCTGGGGTTCCTTTAAGCCAGTGGTTTTCAACCCTGATTGCACATCCGAAATCTCTGTGGAGCTTTTCCGAAAGGCCAGGCCCCACCTCAGATCAATTAAATCAGAATATCAGGGGGTGGGGTCCCCAGCTCCTGTGTTTAAAAGCTCCCTTGGGGATTCTAATGTGCAGCCAGGCTTGAGAACTACTGCTTTACGGTCTATAATTCTTCCAGCACTAATTTCAGTGTGTCTTACAATGAAAAGCTCTGGTGAGAATTTTAACATAATGACTACCCACCTAGGAATTAGGAGACTTGGCTCTAGTCCTGTATTTAATGCTGGGCATGACCTTGGACAAGTCACCTCAGCCAAGTTCACCTCCATTCTTTCATCACTAAGGTAGAGACGGCAATACCTGCTTCCCCCTTTCTGCCAAAGGGGACAGAGGAGGACATTTGTGAAGCACTTACTGTGCTTTAATAACAGTACTGCATGGTATGTCGTCTGTCACAAGGTGCTTTTGCATACATTCCTTCTTTTAACTTCTCTGACGCCATATGACCCCATGTAAAGGTAGTTCTATTAAAATCCATTTATTAAGAACAACAACAATGTTGGAAAATGTTTATAGAACGTTAACTGTTATTCTGACTCAGTATATTAGTGCTGGAAGGGACATTATACATCTGTTCTAGTCTAACCCCTTCATTACACAGACGAAGAATCTGGGCCTAGGGAGATTAAGTGACTTGCTTACGGTCATCCAACTCACCAGTGACAAACTTGAGACTAGAACCCATGTCTATTTGGCTTCTAAACTATTACTTTTTATTTTTATTTTTAAATTTTATGTATTTTATTTCCCCCCCAAGATTTTATCTATCTATTTTCAGAGAGAGGGGAAGGGAAGAAGAAAGAGAGGGAGAGAAACATCCATGTGTGCTTGCCTCTTGCGCGCCCACAACCCAGGCACGTGCCCTGACTGGGAATCGAACCCATGACCCTTTGGTTTGCAGTTCTGCGATCAATCCACTGAGCCACACCAGCTAGGGCTAAACTATCCCTTTTAAAAACTCTAGTACACTGCCTAACCCTCAGCATGTTCTTAGTGTACACAGGAAAGATGGCCGAGTGAGGAAGCTGACATTTTCAGCATTAGCTTTGGATAAGTCATCGTTTTGGGGTCTGCTGCAGTCTGCTTTGCAGTAACCTAGTGATAATACCAGCGCGCTTCAGGCGGGTTGAAACAATAATAGTCAGGATGACCTTCATGCAAAGCATCAAGGTCCACAGCGACTGCCCACGGGCAGCCGGATCAAAGAGCAGCCAAAACATCCACATACTTCAAGGTTAGCACTAAGGGAGACACCAGATTGTTGGCCTGGCTTGCTCCCCTTAAAGCCCACCTATAGTCTCTTCTCGAGTTATAAAATCGGGGAAAAGCCTAGAAAGGAATCATCTCTCACTGTTTTAGGCATGGGATTTCTCATTGATAGCCAATATTGTTTACTTGCAATTTTCGTTACATATTCCCTTTTCGGGCTTAGAGCGACAGTGCAGTAACGCATACAATTAGCTTTCCTTGAGGCAAGTGTACTTGGATTTGCTTCTCATTTGGAAACTTCCTCCCCAGGGTTTTAGGCCCCCGACTACGTGTTTCTGGGTACACTTTTCAAGTCTGCTTCCTGTTACCTAGCTGACCTTTTCATCTGCATTCAGCTCATGCTCTCTACTTCAACCACCGTAGAATCCATAAATGTTCTCTCAGCAAGTGAATGAAAGCCGGGCATGTTCTGTCACATTCCAATAAGCGTCCCAACCCCCTGACCCTCGCCTACTTCTACTAACCAATAGCAATCAGCTATTCATTGGGCCAGAAATGGTCTCCCACTTGCTCCCAACATGCATTTCCCTTTCTCTTAGAATGCGGCAACAGTCTTCTCTTTCCTGGCATCTTCCTAAACTCTATCTACTTGGTTTGGCTTTAGAGTCAGTCACTCTTCAAAATGCCTCAGTGCATTTCTGAGATGAATACGCTGAGGTTCTATGGCGTGCTTCTGTTCCTTTGCCTTGTGCTCCCGTTAGATTATAAGCTCTCTGCAGCTAAGGAGAAGCTGGCTCTCAGTCCCAATACACTGCATTCCTGATGCTCTTTCCAAGTGACTCAATGCCCCCGAGACTGTCTATTCCTCATGACTTGCTTCTTTCTGACGTGGCTTTACAAGGCTCAGTTCCCCACGTGGCACACGATCAGCTAATGATATTGACTAACCTTCCTAGAAGCCAGCTGAATGTGGCCACAGGGCACAGTTGGGGTAGCGAGAACCTCTAGTGCCTGGAAAGTTAATGTTTAAACCTAAAACATCTACGTGGGATAACTGTGTAAGGCCATGGTCACAGAAGTAAATGAAACAGGCCTCAAAGTCAGACCACATCTAACTAGTCTGAAGTTGGTGTGCTTGACCTGAATTGCTAGCCTTTCCTATAATTCCTGTTGCCCCTGAGCCTAATGACCAAAATCACTATATCGGGCAAGGAAGATGAAGTTCGCACTCAGCTTCTCGCCTGTAATTTTGACTGATAGGATGTGATAGAAACAAATTGGACTTGGAGTCAGAATATTTGATTTCCAGTCCTGGCCGTCACCTGGTTTTATAACCTCGGACAAGGTCATTTGCCCTCTGTGGGTCTCAGAGCCGTCTGTACAACAAGTAATAAATACCTCGCTGACTTTTTTGTGATAATGAAAAGGGATATCGTATGTGAGAATGGTTTGTAAACTGTAAGTGCTAGACAAATGAGGAGGCTTATCATGATCACTCTGGAAGCCGCCTGAAGGATGCTCTAGAACAGAACGCTACCATCTTTCAGGCTGGGAAGAACCCACAGACATGAAGAGAGCCGCCTTGTGCACTCAGGCCACCCCAACGACTGGCCCCGGGTTCCATGCAGAGCTGACCCAATGAGCCCCACTCCGTGAATCCAATGCCTTTGAGTGGGACCGAGGGGCTTGGGTGCAGGGTTTGCGTTGGGCACATTCCCACCAGCAGTGGAGACAAGGACTAGAACCCTTGCCAGAGGTGAGAGCTGCCTCCTACCCCTTGGATGTTCTTCTTGCACATCTTCAGTAATTTTGTCGGTTTCCATTCCTCATCATCCCCATCGTCAATATCAGTGTCCTCAGGCTCATTCACTGAATGCTCTGAACAATACTGCAGGTCCTCGATGTCCATGCTTTGCTCCAGGAACTTTTCTTTCAAACGGGAAGGTCTTGGCTGAGAACAAAGGTTTGGGACGGTCATCGAATAAAGACAACAGCAAAACCAAACACAACCCCCCAGACTCAAGACGAGACAAAATGAAAAACAGCAAAAGCATGTGGATCGTAACTTCCCAGCAGCGGTTGCCAGCTACATTCTCACAACAGAGACTTCAGACTCCCTCAGATAGAGCCCACTTGGCTTTACCAATCAGAAGAGATTCTGCTTCCACCTTTGGCCTTGCAGAATCTTTGAAGGGACAGAAACTGCAGGGAAAGAGGCTGAGCAATCTGAGGGAGGGAGGAGAGACTAATGATCTGATAAGTGTCTTTGGACGGACAACTGACTACTGCTTTCTTTGGCTCCTCCCCCTCAGCTGTGTTACATAATGTCTGTGTCTGTGCATGGCCAAGAGTCAGTCTCCTGGGGAGGGAGAAGGGTTACTTTCCTCCAGATTGCACTAGACTTTTATCTGGGGCTCCAGGGAAAAGCGAGATGCGGGAATTTGGAAATTTTACCTGCCAACCTCTTCTAAAAGGCGATTTTAAGCACACTCACTCCACACCTTGGCTATGCGAAGGTAGCGAAGGCACTAAGCAGTTTACCTTGGGTGGGATATATTCGAAAGAAGAGTCTGGAGAGAGAGGGGTATCCTTAGGAAGATGAGGTTTCTGTTTGCTGGCTACTTGGAGGAGAGTCAGTTTCTATTCAAAAAGAAGAGACAAAGTATACACATTGCAGGGCAGCTTCTGAAGGTGTTCGTGGCTCCAAGATCAAGATTCCTAAGCTAGCTTAATTTTCCAAGCCTATGAAAGTGAGGCAGGGTAACAGTAAAGTAGGCTGAAGGACTCCCACTTTACAAGATCGGGAATAGATTCCGAAAAGAGCAAACTGTAAAAAAAAAAATGTGCATTTATACCATTTTGAAATGCACCTGACAACATCACATGCAAACTCAATGTCGACCTCCTAAAATACAGCCAAGTCATTGCACTCGGGGCTGCTCCCAAGGGTTGGCCTCAGTTGCGACAGGGTCTCCCAGGGCTTGTTCAGGGGGTGGGAGGCTGTGTTACCTGCTTTATGATTTCATTCTCTCGGAGAAGCTGCTTATTTTGCGCACACACTTCTCGCATCTTCTCCAGTTCTTCTTCCTATTTCCAGGAGTGCAGAGATCGGCGGGATTATTTTGGGCACTACATGTGGGTTACCAAACAACTCGCAGAGAGGAAAACACACTGCTGCCAAGTTGCTGGCAGCAGATGGTTTCTGCACAGCAGGCCTTGGCACCCAGAAAAATGACCGATTCCTACCCGTTCCTAGGTGTCCTGAACGCCACTTCTATCCCAATCCTCCCAGGCAGCCTTGCCGGCCGCCGTGGAAAGCAGGGGCTCTGCCCTACACACTCTCCTAGTCTTTTCACTCTCCAGCCTCGCATCCCTCATTCACATCAGGATGCCGATTAAGTAATCCCCATGGGCAGCTCTGTTTCTCTCAAGCCCCAGATGTTTCTGTTCACCATTCTCAACATGGGCTAGGCAGTTTATTTGCTCCTCTAATAATAAGCCTGATTCGAGTCCCTGGCATTTAAGGCAACGAGATTCATGCATACGGCCTTAACTAGTTTGGATATGTCTTCGAAGGGAGGTACCAAGGAAACTCTAGAGACAGGTGGGTCAGGAAAGAGATTTGAAGTGCGATAAAACAGTGCCCCGGCATGCTACCAAAGGGTGTGGCACTCCTAGCCTCTGGTAGAAATTTCGACTCCGGGCATTTCAACGACATGTCAGGTCTCAGCTCAGAAGAACAGGCTCAGAAAGACACAGCTGAACACCCCTAGGTGTGTAGGATTCTACAGGATGATTTAACTTTCTCAACTGTTTAGAGCTCAGTGTTGGGGCAAAGAATCACGAGGTCTCAGAGTCTGGGATAGAGTATGTACTATCATTTTTTGTGCCAAAAGGGAGGCTCTTTTATGTGCGGCTACATTATAAATTCCCTTCAACTGATCGACTAGGGCCAGAAAGCAGTAGAGGTTGCCATTACCAACCCTTTTCGGTGCCTAATGACCCTCTGCTGTAAGCACAACGGTCTGCCGCAGACAGTTCTCAGTCAGGCCCATGGAACCCCGCCCTGGGGACCTTGGCCTCACTATACCTGATACTTCAGCGTGCTCTGTAGCTGTTGTTCCTTTTCACCGACGGACACCTCTAGCTGCTTCTCTGCCATCTGGCTTTGCTGCAGCTGGCTGAGAAGGTACAGCACCTACAGAGAGATACAACCCAGGGGGACCACAGGAGTAAGAGACAACAAGAGATGCGGCCCAGGCCAGGCAGTGCGCCTGAGGAGTCCTTTGCGACCGAGCAGTGAATTGTTCTCTTTTGCTCTCGTGGCCTGAAGAAGAAAGGAGCAAGCAGGACCGCAGCGCTCGCCACGCATGTTAACCTCAATACCAAGGTGAAGGCTAAGAGCTCTTCTCACTGGCACGTGTAACGTGAGACGGGTCATTTCTTTCCGTTTCAGGTTTCTTCTGTGCCAAAGTGGGAAAAGACTGTGTGGTCTTTCAAGGGAAATGTCATACCCCCGCCCCGCTGCTATTTTTTAAAAACTAACAGCAGAGAGAAGGGATGGTCTCTTCCTCAGCATAGCCAGCAGCTCGCCAGCTTACCTTCTCCTGGTGCTGCTGCTCCACTCTGAACAGCTCTGCCTGCAACTCTGTCTCGATTTCGGCGAAGTGATTTCGCTCCTCAAACAGCATCTTCTGCATGTCAGCATAGCTGGCGTTTTTCTGTTGGAGGGTGCTTTCGAGCTTGCTGACCTGTATTTTGGAGGAGACCAGCTGGAAGAGATAAAAGAAGATCATTTTGTTTGGAGAATGACCTTGCCCCATTCCTTAGGCAGGCAAATGTCCGTTTTCTTGAAACGGAGTAAGACCAGTTCCTCCGTATCCAAGTCCATTCTTGTGCTTTCACGTCGCATGGAGTCTACCATTGACGAGTAGCACCCCCACCCAGGCCAAAAGCCGATATTTCTGTTGAGATAACTTGAAGCTAGAAGTCATCACGAAGGTCATTCAAGCTCTTGCTCTGCCTCAAGGCAAGAATAAAGCCACCGTGAACAGTAGGTGACAACTCCCAATTCCGACATTTAAGCAGTTCTTCCTTAATTTTAAAGAGACATTCATAAGACACACCCTTACGGCCAATTATGTCCCGTGTCAGAATGTCTGTGTTCATGTGTTGAAACTCGTAGACATGTTAGCTGAGACTGCAGATCCGGCTCTGCAGGCTAGATTGGTATCCCATGCTGGCCTACTTAGATATTCTCTACCAGCCCGGACGGTGAACATCACAAACCCCGGTGTTCACGAGGCTCATCAGGATTCCTTCGCTAGGGCAAATCTGCTAGCCCGACACAAAATGTAGCAAGAGGAGCATGATGCAAACTTGCAGAGTTCGAGGAGCCCGTGTGCTCGTCTGCAGAGGAAATCGCCTCAATCAGCAGAGGTGGTCAACTTTAATTCCTCTTGTGACAATGTGAGGTGATAGATTATTTGAAAGTCAGTGAAGATGGATTTTCCTTCAGAGGAATCGTTGTCTGTCAAAGATGGCTTTCTCTTTGCTAGACTGTATCTGAAACTTTTTGAATCTACATCTCACAGGTGTCTTGGGAGGTACTGCAGCGTGACAGTTTAAGTAGTAGCCTAACGATGGCATCCTGATCTGTTCCTACTAGTAACTGCAAACATTTATTAGTGAGCCCGTGCTCACACCAGCTCTTACCCATAAAATCCTGTCTCTGAGGTGAGTGTCATTGTACTTTCTACCATGAAAAGTGGCAACAGCACAGGGACGGTATTCCAGGCTAGCCTCATGTTTCAATCAACCAAGCCAGACCCCTCATTCCTGGTAGGAAGAGTGATGTTTACCTCTCCAATTAAATATTTCAGAGCACACTTGGCTTCCAGGATGGTAGCGATATTCTCCCAGCGGTGCTTTGGCCTGTCTTCACTTTCTGCATCCAGCAGCTTCTGCTGGAGGTCAGCAATCTGAGCGCTCCTTCAGGGAAAGAAACAGTGAGCCTTATTGCTAGTGGTTTCAACACCAAGGAAAGGAGAAGAGCCCTGAGGAGAAACTGCAAGGAGTTTTACGGCAGGAGGTATCAGGTAAGTATTATGTACATAATGATTACGTCATCTGGTTAGGATGTGTGCTCAGCAGCTGTGGGGATGTACATTTATCTCAAAGCCTGGTACAAAGTCGACTCCAAAGACCATTCGAATGGCTTCATCAAATTACATACTGGTTGAAATAAATAGGTCATATAGTGGGACTTGGCAAGATTTGTTTTAGTAAGGCGTTTCTAGTGGTGCACTGACTAATGTGACTTCATCTTGAGGTCACATGAGCTCAGAGAGTGATATGGTGCTGGCTCACGTATGCGGGGACAAGATTCTGGTTGGAGAGTGGAAGGAAACAAAATCTCAGAATAACAAATAGGTGGATGCTCTTTGCTGGAATTGAGTATCAAATTGATACCTGTGGCCGGTGTTGTGAGAGGTTGTCTGAAGTGCCTGCCACAAGACTGAGAAGTTTCTTTTTTTCTAAATGTGTCTTTCCATGTATTCGAGTCTTCTTTTTTTTTTTTTAAGACTTTATTTATTTATTTTTAGATAGAGGGGAAAGGAGGGAGAAACAGAGGGAGAGAAACATCGATCAGTTGCCTCTTGCATGGCCCCCACTGGGGACCTGGCCCGCAACCCAGGCATGTGCCCTGACTGGGAATTGAACTGATGATCTTTTGGTTTGCAGGCTGGCGCTCAATCCACTGAGCCACACCAGCCAGGGCTGAAAATAGTTTTGATCACTCAGACTCCCTGAAAGGGTCTCAGGGACCCCCAGGGGCTTGGGGATCACACTTTGAGAACCCTGGTCTAATATGTAGTCCCATCCTTCCACGAGCTTACAATCTTTCTAGACTGATAAGACCAATAAACGTAAAACAGTTAATAAATGCCAGGATAACATATATCACCTGAATTGCGTGACTGAGAACTGTAAGTTCTGAGGGAGTTCAGAGAAGAGGGAGATTAGTGAGGGATGAAGGGTCAGGGAAGGCTTCTTGGAAGAGGTGGGCCAGAACACTTCAGAATTGTTTTCTACAAAATGCCCTTTCCTGTCGTTTCTGACCATTCATGTCCCTCAGTGATTTCAAATTTTCGTTTACGGCTCATCAACTTTCAGAAAATTCTCTTGATTAAATTCACCTCTGTCTGATTGCCCTCTATTTGGCACCTGCCCTGCACTTAGGTAATCATTTACTTATGCACAGTGGTATGCAGGTAAATCTTTACCAACCAGCAATTAAAACAAAACAAAACAAAACAAAAAAACCCTAGACCTGATTTGTAGATTTTGCTGGTTTCTGTGGTGTAAATTCTCTCACCATGACTAATCGTAAACTATCCGTGGTTTACTATTTCCACTGGAAAGCAAGGATGACGTCATCTGTTTTTTCTATATGTCCCAACTGCACCCAGGGCAGCACGGAGTAGAAACTTAAAACGCTGACTCTACAGATGTGTCCAAAGATGAACAGCTAGCATGTGCTGCTGAAACCAAATGAAAGATCTCCAGGCTCTTCTGGGCAATGAAAGTCAATGATTCTAAGAAACTATACAATGTCTAAGTTCTGATCCTTCCAGAGTTCCTAGATACTTAAAAGACAGCAGTGATTAGACAAAGCTGGGTAGCATAATTTCTGGTCTTAGAGCCGGGCAGGGGGAAAGAGAACGTTCAATGAGCACTTCTAATATGCCAAGTACTGTGTTATGTGCTTTACCTATATGTTCTACTCTATCGACTTTCCTGTTGGTCTCTACAGCTCTCCTACTTCTATGTTGTTGCTCTTCTGGTATCATTTTTGGGGGGCTCCCTAAAGTTTTGTGTTTAGTTAGTTCTGCATCAAAATTTGTGGTGCAGCATAAAGAGCATGGGCTTTGGAGTCAGACCTGGTTCTGAATCCCAGCACTGTAACACCTTTAGCAAATATCTTCAGGTCTTTGAACTTCAGATCTCTAAGGTGAGAAGAATAATACATGCCTCATAAAGTACATCTCATAGGGAGGGACTGAATGAGAAAATGCATCTAACATGTCTAGTGGCGTGTCTACTTTTTTAAATTGCTACCTTCTCTTGTTTCTCCACCATCACCAAGCTTTGGAATCACTGGACTGATAGGTTCTATTTTGATTCCAGGCATAATTTTTTCTTTGGAAAATCCTCACCCAATGATATATTTATGGATTTAGAGAGAGACAATGATATGTTTATTGACTTTAGAGAGAGAGAGAGAGAGAAAGAAAAAGACTGATGTGAAAAAGAAACATAGGTGGCTTGCCTCCTGTATGTGCCCTGACCAGGGACCAAAGCCTCAACCTGGGTATGTGCCCTGACCAGGAATTGAACCTGCAACTGTTTGCTCCACAGGATGACGCTCCAACCAGCTGAGCCCCACGGCCGGGGCCAAGCATACCTTTTTATAATGCCTTTAAGGCAATTCCATTACCTGAGTTCCATTTCAGTCTCTAGGCTTTCAATCTGCTTTGTAATGGAATCTTCTGAGTAAGAAACTTGACCAGGCAGTTGAGCAAGGGAGAATGTGCGCCTCTGTAAAGAAGAATCGTGGGAATCAGGGTGAAGTACTAAACGTGACATAACCCTCCAAAGCAGTCAGGGTGTGTGGGGAGTGCAGGGTCTGATCATTGGTCAAATATTTCCATAAGGGCACTTACCCGGAGCTTAGGAGGTAGATTCTCCCCAGATTCCTGTTTTTCTTTGAGTTCAGCCAGATCCTGAGCCAGGATCTTTCTGTCTTCAAGAAGGTCATTCAGATGGCGTTTGGCTTCCTCAGTGCTGACCATAACCTCAATTTCATTTCCAAGCCAACTCTAGGAGAGAAATCAGTGATGTTCAGTTAGGGATGAGGGATCTCTGGCCCATGGGCTAGATTCAGCTCCAGACTTAATTTCCCTCAGACCAGAGCTTGCATAACTGGAAGGGAGATTTCCGTTTGCGCCTACACTCATCAAAAATCCCAAGAGCTCTCTGAGAGCCTTTACCAGCAAGATCCCAGAAGGTCACAAGAAAGGGACTTTCTGCAGAAAAATCTTTCTTCAGATATCCTACATTTCTCTGTAGCCTGTCTTTATCACCTCCATTTTCTCTCTCCTTAAGGGTCGCCCTTATCTAGTCATGATATAGAATTAAAGTATATTTTGATCATCTACTTAATAAATAGATATCCATTCTTTTTTTTCAAATCCTCACCTGAGGACATTATTCCCCATTGCTTTTAGAGAGAGCGGAAGGGAGAAGAGAAAGGATGACAGTAAGAGAGAGAGAAACGATGTGAGAGAGAAACCCTGATTAATTGACTCCCATACATGCCCGGACTGGGGATTGGACCTGCAACCTAGGTATGTGCTCTGACCAGGAATCGAACCCACAACCTTTTGGTTATGGAATGAAGCTCCAACCAACTGAGCCACATCGGCCAGGGTAATATCCATTCTGAATTTTTAAACTAGATGGATGAAACATTTTTAAGCAAACAAAATGAACTAGATTCAGTTTTCAAGAAAGTAATCATCCCTGAGAACATTTTCACATCAGAAGATATATCATGATAAGAGTAATCAAAAGAAAGCGGGAGTGAATATGGTAATATCAAGTAATGTAGAATTCACATCAAAGAATATTACCAAGGATTAAAAAAAAGGTCATTCCATAATGGCAAAGGAGTCAATTATTCAAGAGAACTGAATCCTTGTATAAACAGGGATGAAGCACCAAAATATGTGAAACAAAATCATATATAAGCCAACAAAGGAGATTATATGGAACCATAAAAATACTCAATTGATCCACAAGAAGCCAGAAAACAAGGACAAAGGGAATGTAGGACAGATGGGAAAAATAAAAAACAAATATCAAGATGAGAGACCCAAACCTACTGATTGTAACACTGGATTAACAAAGCTAGACCCAACTACATGCTGCCTACACATAACACACTGTTAGAGCAAGGACCTACAACCTAGATTACTCTATCCAGCAAAGCTATCATTTAGAATGGAAGGGCAGATCAAGTGCTTCCCAGATAAGGTCAAGTTCAAGGAGTTCATCATCACCAAGCCCTTATTATATGAAATGTTAAAGGCACTTATCTAAGAAAAAGAAGTAAAAATATGAGCAGTAAAATGACAACAAACTCACAGTTATTAACAACCAAACCTAAAACAGAAACAAAAACAAACTAAGCAAACAACTAGAACAGGAACAGAATCACAGAAATGGAGATCACACAGAGGGTTATCATCAGGGGGGTGGGTGGGGAGAGAGGGGGAAAAGGTACAAGGAATAAGAAGCATAAATGGTAGGTAGAAGATAGACAGGGGGAGATTAAGAATAGTGTAGGAAATGTAGAAGCCAAGGAACTTATATATATGACCCATGGACATGAACTAAAGAGGGGGAGTGTGGGTTGGGAGGAGGTGTGCAGAGCAGAGGGGAATAAAGGAGGGAAAATGGGACAACTGTCATAATCAATAAAATATACTAAAAAATACGTGAAGCAAACCAGACAGAACTACAAGGAGAAAAAGACAAATTCATAACTCTAGATGGAGATTTGAATACCCACCTCTAACTGATAGAATAAGTAGGCAAAAAATCCGCAAGGATGCAGTAGAAATGAATAGCACGGCCAATCACAAAGACATGGCTGACATTTATAGAATACTATCCAACAACAGCACAATACACATTCTTCTCAAGTACACACAACATTTGCCAAGACTGGCCATGTTCTAGGCCGTAATTAAGTCTCAATAAATTCTAAAGGATTCAAACCATACAAAGTATGTTCTCTAACCACAACGGAATTAAATAAGAAACCATAACAGGAAGATATTTGGAAAAATCCCCTAATATTTGGAAACTAAATAACATACTTCTAAATTACCCATGGGACAATGAAGAAATCAACAGGGCAAGCGGAATGTACCTTAAATTGAATGAACAGGAAAGCGTAACTATCAAAAATTGTGGGATGTTATTAAAAGAGTACTAAGGGGATAGTTATAGCACTAAATGCCTATATTAGAAAAGAAGAAAGAACTCAAGTCAATGCCCTCATGTTGCCCAATGGAAGAGGGTTTGAGAGTTGGGTGAAAAAGGTGAAGGGATTAAGAATACCAATTGGTCGTTACAGAACAGTCACAGGGATGTGAAGTACAGCACAGGGAACATAGTCAATATTGCAATAACTACGTGTGGTGCCAGGGGGGGTAACTAGACTTGGGGGGAATCACTTCGAGAGTTATATAAGTGTCTAACCACTATGCTGCGTACCTGAAACTAATATAATATTGAATGTCAGGTGTAATTGAAAAAAATAAAAATGAAAATTGAAAAAAGAAACGAAAAAAGTAGGAGCCAGTGAAATCCAAAGCAGAAGTAAAGAAATAATAGAGATCAGATCAGAAATCAATGAGCTGAAGTTTTTTGGATATTTTTTTTATTGTGGTAAAGTATATGTAACATAAAATTTAGCACCTTAAACATTCGTACGAATGAACTGGTGCTCTGACAAGCCTCTAGCCAAACTGATCAGGAAAAAAGAGAAAAGACACAAAATATCAATAACACAAATGAGAGAGATGACATTAATATAGCTTTTACAGACATTAGAAGGATAAAAAGGGAATATTATGAAGAACATCATGCCAATAAATTTTTATAAAGATTTTACTTATTTATTTTTAGAAAGAGGGGAAGGGAGGGAGAAACAAAAGGGAGAGAAACATCAATGTGTGGTTACCTCTCACGCACCCCACACTGGGGACCTGGCCCGCAACCCAGGCACGTGCCCTGACTGGGAATCGAACCAGTGACCCTTTGGTTTGCAGGCTGGTGCTCAATCCTCTGAGCCACACCAGCCAGGGCCATGCCAATAAATTTGACAACTTAGATGGAACAAGACAAATTCCCTGAAACACACAAACTACCAAAGTTCACTCAAGAAGAAATATATATAACCTAAACAACCCTATATCTATTTCAAAAATTGAATTTTAGTTAAAGCCCCTCCCCACAAAATAACAAAACTAACAAAAAAAATCCTTCAGGCCCAGATGGCTTAATTTGTGAAATGTACGAAACTTTTAAGGAAGAAACTCAATTAATTCTATACAAACTGTTCCAGACAGCTGAAGAGGAAGGAATATTTCCCAACTCATTGTAAGAGGCCAGCGTTACCTTGATACCCAAACCAGACGAACACATTAAAAGAAAACAACAGACCAATATCCCTCATGAACACAGATGCAGAAATTTTATATATTGCAATACATGAACAGGATGATAATATCACAACCAAGTGGAGTTTATCCAAAGAATGCCAGGCTGGTTCCATATTTGAACATCTAAGTAATTTACCGAGTCAACAAACTAGAGACAAAAAGCATTTGATAAAATTTACATCCATTCAATAAAAACTTACAGCAAACTAAGGTTAGACAAGAACTTTCTTAATCTAATAATGGGCATCTATGAAAAACCTACAGCTAACATTACATGTAATGGTGACAGACTGAACGGGTTT